>VVHJ01054294.1:83311-111119 GCA_015107715.1 Tylochromis polylepis
CACACACACACACACACACACACACACACACACACACACACTCAAAAAATAATTACCTGCTTCCGTACTGTTGAGTTTCTCCGTCCGCTACGCAGCAGAGAGGGAAAAGGGAAAAAAAGAATGGCACTCTGTCATTATGTCTCCAGAGAAAGTCTATTTATACTCCCAACTCTGGTAATGCTCTATTTGTATACACAGACACACATGGACATGTGTTGAGGATATCTATAAACACTGACAAGGAAAATAATAACCCTGCCTGCCAAGAAATCAGGCTTTAACGCTGCTTTGGTAAATATGTGTGTGCATATCTGTGTGTCTGTGTGTGCGTGTGTGTCCGTATATGTGTATATTAGCATATTTCCTTCCTACGCCACACCTACCTTGCAAAGCAACAGTCAGTCTTTTGACCTAAAGTAGGGAGAAACAAGAAGGGAAAGGGGGTGGGGTGAAGGGGGTTATGACAGAGAAGAGAGAGTTAGGCAGTTATAGCAGAAAACAGGACACATGAGGAAATTTGTCAGATGGAACAGAAAAAAAAAAGAGAAACACACTTCCCACTTTTAGCTGTACACACACAACTCAGGAGAGGTTCTCCCATAATGCTGTGGACTGGCTGACACTTTCAGCCCACTGGTACACCTTCCACACACACGCACTAAGTTAAGCAAACAGCTGCATCCACATATGGTCACTGTCACTTTGACCTACCCCTGCCCTCTGTCACACACACTGAGCTCGTGGATATTAGATATACTAAAGTGATTCTGCTTCCCCGCATTGCTCACTGATGCGCCCCACTGCACCACTCATCTCTCAGATTTGTTCCCTGTTTAGCCTCTGGGCACCAGACTGTTCATGAATCCTGAATCCTGCTCAGTCCCACTGGGGGACTCCCAGCACGTAAACACTCTCCCAGATGGGAAGGAAAAAGATCATTTTCTAAAAGATATGAAGGACATTCTGGCAGTCACACTCACCCTCTCCTAGGGTCTTCTTGATGAGGTCATGCTTGGCCTCCAGCTTGGTGATCAGGTTCCTGCCTTCCAGAAACTCCTTCAGCTTCTACAATACATACAAAGACACATGATGAAGTTACAGCTTGTGCAGATTATGCTTTCCAGCCAACACAAATGAACATTAATGATCAGAGACATTCCTTGATAAATTATAGCATCAATTGGAACTGACTGTGAAGTAAAACTGCTCCGTCTCCTGCTGATTGGCCCGTCGCTTGGCCAGGCTGGGTTTGCTGAGATAGGATTCACAAGTGGATTTGACTGACTCCATGCTGTTGCTGTGCTGGAAGCACTCGGAGACATCATAGTCCTCCACAGTCACCATGTCTTGAATAGTGGACAAAGTAGCCTCCATGGTTTTCTTCACCTGAATGGCAGAATGATATAAAACAGGCTGGGATTAATACACAGGGCAGGTGGAAAGTGTGGGAGGCTAAACTTATGAATTAAACACAAAGAAGAACAGAAACATGCCCGACCTCTTCATTCTCAATCTTAAGTGTGGAGAGGCGGGACTGCAGCTGCTGACACCTCTGGATCAGGTCGCTTTCAAGTGGTGACTGTGCACACATCACTCCCATCTATAAAATAAATAAATAAATAAACAAACATATTAGAACAATCACATTTAGAAATGCACTTACTCGAACACACAAACAAGCAACAGGACTCTACCGTGTCTCCCATGTGGGACTGAAAATCAAAGCGAGCTGGTGGGCAGAAGACATTGTTGTAAGTCTCCATCAGTTTCTGTTTGTCCCCATTGGCTTCAAGACTCTCTGTGGCTCCCTCTAGAGCACCAAGGCCTGTTTGTTTGGATGTTTCCACATTCTGTTCAGCAGACAAGTAGGTCCTCAGGGCTCGGTGGAGGCTGGCATGGTAGCCCAGGTCACAGCACTATCACACACATATGGTATGAAATAAATATTATTGGTTAAAAGAAACCCCCCAAAAAATCCCCACTCCCTTTAACTTTGTAACTTTTATAGTTTTGCCCCTTTGTTCTGCACTTCATTCATTCATTCATTCATTCATTTAGAGGCACATGGCAAATGTAGTGAGACCAGGAACGCTGAATTAACGTGGTATATGACAGTGTCACCAGACTTCTCCCACACACTGCTGACCTGTATTTTTATGGCAGTGCCATTTATCAAATACATGTGAAAAGTGCTGTATGATCAATATCGTCTTACTATAATGATCGTAGTATATCGCCTCCTTAATGGTATTTATTCAAACTATTGCTCATTGCTGGTCACAAAAAAAAGCTATTACAAAGAACTGGTTTAAACCTGATCCTCGAAGTCTTAAACAATGAATGAACATTGTATATTGGAGAGGAGGAATTTCTTGCTAAAAGAAAAAAAAAAGTGCTGATAATAATATTAGTTCTGCTGTTTTACGATACGATAGTACCTGCTATTATTAAGTGATTTCATGGTTATTTATCATAAAGTACCATAAAGACGTGTCATTTTTAAAATATAAAACTGGATATAATGTAATACCCATGGTGTTGTAGCCTACTTACAGGATAAATAAATATAGAAAAAAGGCTAAATACGTGCTGAAATAAGTATTCTCTTTTCTAGCAGCAGGAAGCTGTCCAGTGCCGCCACAGGCGCTGGAGCAGTCCATGACATTCAGGTCATGAGCCTGTTTCGCTCCCCTTTCAGGTCAGCCTTGCATAAACTGTTTATGCATAAACATGAATAATTGCATGATTACTGCTTCCTTAATTCCCTGCACAAGCCTGATAGGAACAGTGTCTCCAGCTGGTACCTGCTTGCTGGTTCCAAGCAAACTTATATACATTTTTTTAAACTAAAACAAAATAACGAAAAAAAAACCCCAGTAAAAAACAAACAAATAAATAGAACTGATGTATTGCTACATGCCACTGCCTACCTAGTTAAGTGTCGCTTGTCCAGACACGTGTCAGTTTCTTCAGAAGTGAAACATGCTGATGACTGCTTCATTATTTCAGCAGGCCGTGACGCATTATAATCAAGCAGAGAATGAACAGCTTCCGTGCAATCTAGATTTTTTCTTTTTGCCACTGGCTGTCAATGGAGAGACGGGGAGTGGGGCACAATAAACCCTGTGTTATGCACTTAGGAAGCATAAGGACTTAAGAAGAGGGACAGTACTGAGGCTAATGTGAAGAGACTGACCGAGGAGCCACCACTGGCTCAAACACAGGGACGCTGGAATACAGCCACAGCACATAATGCTCCTACAGAACAACATGGTGCGCTTATACTCACATCAATGATGTCAGAGAGGTCATGGATGTAATATTTGAAGACGCAGCTGTTGGTGGCCTCGAGGGCGAGCAGGTACTCATTTCTGGCTTTGATGGCCTTCAGTCTGTTCTCTGTGTACTTAGCTTGCCTCTGATAAGAGAGAAAGGAAGAGACGTAAAGAAATCAGCCAAGAGGAAGGAAAAGAAGAATAAAGACAGAATGAGAGAAGGAAGGGAGAGGGTTAATATGTGTTCGAGTGTAATGTCTCAGCATTGATTACCGGTAATAAGAAGGGGGGAACCGTGTTGGTGTGACAGGCTCCAGTAATAATAAACAGGGTTAGCAATAAGCCAGCCGAGCACTTATAAATCATTCATGAGACACAAACATAGATCTGTCTGACAACAGGTGGGGAGCCCAGAAACAGCCGTCATCTATCTGCTCACTCCCCTCAATTCGCTCTCCCCCCTTAATCCCACGCAGGCTTGCTCACCTTCTCCTTCATCTTTTCGATTTTTTTGACACTGGAACGCCGGACGGGTTTCTCGTCCATCTTTATGCTGGCCAGGGTGTCGGGGGAGCGCGGCATTTGGCGGTCATCCTGTCGACCAGAGCGCCCCATCTGCTTCTCCTCCTGCTTCTCTGCCTCCTTGAGCTTGGACTCAGCATTGATGCTGTCAGTGTTGTACATGTGGTATGTCTTCATCACCTGGAAACAAGGGTTGAGATTTGTAGACAAACATGGACGCGTGTCTCTTCACTCACTTCTGGCTCTGTATCAAAAGTGGGCCTTTTACCAGTGAGCAAGCGACGCACCAAAGCTCAGTGCACACACAGCTCAAAACACCAACTGGCTTTCTTTTTTGGAATAAACCTCCAGCAGTGGCTGGCTCCAAAATATTGAAGCGAACGCGTCACAGCACCGTGCTCGACTGCAAAGGGGGTGGTATGAGTTTACCGCAAAGAGTTAAACATGTGAAACGAGAGCGTGTGCAGTGTCAGCCTTAGTCAAGCGACCACCACTAGAGCCATCATTATGCTGTTCTGCTCAAACCGTCCAACAACACTGCAGACAGACACACTAGTCTGTCTATGAGTATGCATGTGAGCGTCACTCAAACCAGATCTATTCCTATCTCTTACTATAGACTATAATTACAGTGCAAGAGTTGCTTTTATGGGCCTGGCTGAGCTTTAGCTGAAGCTTTAAGCTGTAGTAGAAAACCCACACACGCAGACAGTGAAACACACTCAGACTGCTTTAGTGCTTTTGGCATTAGCATGAAAATGTGGAGCCAGACTCTAAGATGCCTGTGATAGTGGAAGAAGACAGTGAGGTTTGGCATTTATAATGTTTAACACGATCAACATTTAGCTTTGGCACATCCGCTAATTAGCTTTAAAAACAGGGTACAGTTGAATTTGATGTCATTAGTTTTGCAGGCATTTTGGTGGTGAACCAAAGGAGTAGACCAAGCAAAAAATTAAACATGAATCTGATGACACTGCTACTACAAACTTTAGGGACCATGAAGGCACCATAAAGCTGATGACTGCAAGAAATTCACACCTGCTGGTCGTACTCCAAAAAACGTAAGGACATGACTGAGGTGACTGTAGTTAATTGTTTACTTTCTTATGAGCTCATATTTGTCTAAATATGCTGTGAAAAAAGGTAAAAGAAAGCAGTTTTAGTGTCTGGTAACACCAACCCATAGCACGACAAGAGCAAGGCTCTTTCTCATTGTTCTGTATGAAATGCAGGCGATCATGAGACATAATTATAATCTCGCTTGTGACTGTAATAAAAAGGGTTTTCCTTACCGAGTAAAGCTCATTAAGAACTTTCAACAGGTCTTCTTGCAGCTGTAAGCCAACCTCTTTGCTCTGAAGAGAGAGAGAGAGAGAAAAACAGAGAACAAATGTGATAAAACAGTCCCAACCACTGACTCAGCGTTATAACGTGCAGCTTCTAAGGGCTGTCCACTGATGGGGTCATCTCTCGATACCCACTCAGCCATGTGGTCAATCAATAAATCAAGAGTAGATTATCTGGCCAAACAGCAGTGGAGAAGTGTCTAATCCAGACAAATGAGCGAGGCGGTAATGGTCCTGATGGATGTGGAGCTACAGATACCGATCTCTACATGATGGCCGAGATAGCGAGAGGACAAAAGACCTAAAGACGGGGTGGGATGACAAAGTGGCAAAAGACAGAAAAAGAAACAAGAGAGGGAGGACAGAGAGTAATACAGGCGCTACCATTCTCCAGACATAACTGCCAGGAGCCACTACTGACTGATGACTTCACAGCAGCCCACAGATGAGTAGACTCCACACACATTAGTGCACACACATGAATACACACACATATCCATTCAGAGCCCTTCTCAACATTTCTATGTTAGGACTTTGCTAATCTGCTAAAAGGGCGCCATCCAGACTTGGGTTTAATATTATCACAAGCGGAGACTTAAAATTTTAAAATCACTCAGTATCACAGATTTGCCTCAGGACAGCACCTGCCCCAAAAAACAGGAAGCGTAACAGACAAAGGATACCTCTGTTCAGACGGATAGGCAACGCATGCTTTGTGTGTTCAGAATAGATCCATACGGAAAATGTACAATGTGAACGTACAAGGTAGGAAGATACCAAAAGGATCGTTGGTGACAGGTAAAAGAAGAGCAACCAACTGAACGTTAAAGAGAAAATATTATTATCAGGTTTAGATCAGGGGTGCCAAACATAAGGTTCACGGGCCAAAATCAGCCTGGCAAAGACTACAATCCAAGCTGCTGGAAGGCTGGAAAAGGAGGGCATACATTTTGGGGCTTTTGACTGTATTTTGATAAGTTTTATAGCTTTTCCTATTGAGAAAGACCTTCCCCAAGGCCATTCATTCATTAAGCAATAGAGAATTAAATGACAGAAATGTTCCTGTTTATCATCCAATTTTTCTCTATCAAATTTTGATTTAAAAAACAAAAAAAAGAACATTTCCTGTGAATTAAAAAAAAACTCTATGTTTACAGGACAACCTGGGCAGCTACCAAAACCTTTTCTGTAATTTTGCACATTTATCATGTAGAAAATCTGAAACATGCTGCTGAAATTGCACTTCTTTTTCTGGTATTAAGATATCTCTGGGATGCAATGTGTCGTTAAACATCTTTACACTGATAGAAAGAGGAAAATCACTCGTCTGACCCACTTAAGATCAAAGTGGGCTGTATGTGGCTCAGGATGTAAAATGCATCTGACATCCCTGGGTTAGATTTTATGGCCTAAGCAGAGTCATGGAGGCAGATGTCTGTGGTGCCATGATAGGAAACCGCCCTGCAATCTGCTGATTTCTTTCTACATCTCAATATGAAGAGGAAAGGGCTCATGCTTCTCACTGTACTAAAAGTAATGGGCATAGTCAGACTTTTTCAGAATGACGAACGGCCACTTTTTCCCATTTTGAATTTTGTACATCATCAAAACCAGATCTGAAGATGGTTTTGATGATGATGATTCAAGTCAAGTTCCAAATTGTTGAGATGGGATCATATCTAAACAGCTTTAGTTAAAATTCTTGCTCAGAAGACTTAAAGTACCTTAAAAACAAAAAGAATAATCAATTCAGGATGAAACGAAGGCATGAATTATTGTCTGAGACTGCCAACATCAGAAAAGACATTTTTAAGTCTTTGTGATATCTTTGATAAGCTGATCTGAAGAAAGAGTATAATAACTGCCAACAAAAATCTTTCTGTCAGTTATTGCTCTTGATCATTTTAGGTTTATCAGAATTCGAAAGCAGAAAAGATTGCATCATACAGTTTTTCCCAGCAGACAAGTAGAGTGACAAGAAGACATTGGAGTGTGATACATTATCAGTATTTGGTATTTTAAGACAGTCCCAAAATTTGCCATCTTTTATTCAACATGATCAATGATTATAAACCGACAATGAAGAAGCTGTAATTGTAAGCAAGAATAACTTTTTATCTCTCCGTGTGACAGAGTGGCGACCTAAACAAGGTAGTATCCCAGCCTTTCACTAAGTGAAAGTTTGGAGTAGGCTCCAGCACGCCCTTGAGGACTTGATTTAGATAAGAAAAGGAGGATTGACGGATGGATGGTTGCAACGGTAGCTGAAAATATTGAAATCATGTTGTCGTTTTCTCTTTCTTTTGTGATTTTCTTTTTTCTTTTCTAAATTCATAATTGTTTCTGCAGAAAAAAAAAGAAACAGAAAAGGCCAAATAGCTTATAGACAGTGAAAATAACAAAAAAAGAAGAGGAATGCAGACTGAAAGCAAAAGCAGTGCATGTTGAACATCTGTCTTCTCCTGGATGAGGGTACAAAAGGGAGCAGAGAGAGATTGGAGGCTTACAGGTTAAAAAAACAAAAAAGGGTTAAGGGTGGGAAGTTTAAAGGTGGTATATGAAAAAGGCTGGAGGAAGACAAGGCGAGGCGTGTAGGGGATCAGATATCATAATGTTGAACCTATTTGACAGCATTACAAGGAACAAAAAGGTCAGGAACAGAGGGGATAAAGTGATACAGAAGGAGATTTGGGATAACACAGCAGACAAAAGAGGTAACAGGATAACTGAAATTTTCCTGCCCTCTAAAGTGCTACAGGAGGTTCACATTAGGTGACAAAAACCAGACCACAGCCAATCAAAAAGCAATAGTCATGGCTGAGCTCTCCTACTGTGGATGTTGACCTTTGAACTTCCTGTTTTGCCTGTGGTCATCTACTCTCACTCTTCAGGGACTACAAAGCAGAAACTAGCAACAGCTTCATTAGTCCTGATGTTTGTGGCTTAGGTTGAGATTGTGTGCATGTTAATAATACAGCTTGATTCATTATTGCTTCCCATTCGCTAGTGACTAAAATCTCACACACCCACTATATTTCAAGAGCCTGAGATGAATGTGTTAGCTTCTCTAATACGGGTTGTGCTTTGCATCTCCATGAGTTGTGTTTGTGTATAATAGCCCCTGGCACTACTGGTATTCATGCCACTGACTGGAAATGTTATAAATGAACCGATTATCCACTTAATTAGCCATCAGAGCATTCTCTGTGCAGCCTGCTTATGACCTAGACATGATGGAAACAACCCGCATGCAAAACACCCAGTATTAAAAAAAAACATGAAAAATTAAAATCAGTGTCTAAGAGGCTAGAGGGCAGGAAAGAGTGCTGTGTGTCAGACAAGCAGAGAAATGAGAGTAAGGGTTTGTGTGTGCTCTCGTCGCCTGGGATCTGATTGTAAGTGTAGTTCAAAGACAGCCTATCGGGGTGGAAATCAGTAGCCTCTGCCATGACATTCCGCTCACAGACGGCCTCACTTTGCTGTCTGAGCAGACACTTATCTTTCTGTACTTGGGGCGGCTTTCCTCTGATTAAATTTTTTCCCTGCGCCCATCCCTAGCCTTCTTCAACATGACCTTTACCTTAAAGTCAACCCTTAATATTCCAAACTAACACTTACTGTAAATTTAAATTCAGCTCTTTGTGTTCATCGCTCAAAGCTCCAACACTCTGCTAAAAAAATGTCTGAACCCTGCAGAAATGTTCACAATCCGATGCTCACACAGAGGAAAAAGGAAGCGCTGGAGAAACGTAAGCGGTTGTATTAAACAGATTCGAAATTTTATTTGCATTTTTGTCACTAAGGGCTTGTTTATTTCTGTCTCATATCCTGGAGATGAGCAGCAACCTCCCAGGGGAGAATACTTCCTTGCCATTTGTTGTCATGTGAAGCCCACTCGCTCTGTTCCAGTTCTTTCCTTTTATTCTTTTTTTTGTTCTTCCTCCACATTTTTACTCTTTCATCTCTCAGACTATAAAGCCAAAGATCAGAGCGGACAAGGAGGAGGTTTCGGTATGAAACAGACAGTATAAACTCTCCTGGCCTGAGGTTCTGCTGCCTCGCTGTCAGTCAATAAATCAGCCAAGACAGAAAACAGATGCTGGGGGGTTGGGGTTGGACATGGCAAAATATGACATGGATGTAGCACATCAGGCTGAATTCTTTCACTTCTTTACTGTCTGAATTGGGGAAAGAGCATCTACCTAGCAGCAGCATGTATTTAAAATGTATTCACACATGAGAACGGCTTTGAAATAACTGCAGTCCTTACGCCGTGTAGGTTCCCCACATAAATCAAGCTAACCGCAACGGACAATTAAATAAAATTACAGTGAGGAAAAACAATCAGAGCGAGGCTCTGATGTTCCTGCATGTTTGAGTGGGTGCTTACCTTCTTGAAGAGGCGCCCTGAGTCCTCACTGATCTGTGCAAACCGGGGAATGATGTTGTTGAGGTAGAGGTCAGACAGAGTGGCGTGGTCGCGGCTCTCCCTCTTCACCTGTTGCAGCAACAGGTTCCAGCAATTCACTGGAGATAAAATGCTCTGCTCTTTCCTGTAAATGCAGAGAGAAATGACAAGTCTTTATTCAAGGAAAATCTAAATTCATTCATCCAACCTTCATCCTCTTGATCACTGCACACATGTACACTCAGGTCTATTTTATGTCAAATGCAAAAACAAGCAAATGGTACACCCATAATACAGTTTTTACAAACATGAGACAGGGCACTGGGATAACAAGGATAGACAGAGAGTTAGTAGACATACTCTCTTACACACATACATGCACAAAGGATCGGTAAGCCAGCCCAGACACAGGATTCAGCCAGGGTACAAAACCCAGCAGGAAGAGGTAAGGCTCCCCTGCAAGCACAGCTGCTGTCGAGGGAAATAAGTGGGAGCAGAAAAAGAAGGAAAAAAGAGGGCAATCTGAAGACTGTAATCATTTCACTAACGATATAATGGTTCAGTGGTGTTGCGCTCTTTGTTTCAAAGCCATTACACAAATGCAAAGCTGTTAATGCCCTGCTTACATGACAGTACAACAGCTTTTATGGGGTGTGCACACTGTAAAAGTGTGTGTGTGTGTGTGTGTGTGTGTGTGTGTGTGTGTGTGTGTGTGTGTGTGTGTGTGTACAGTTGAACCTTTTAAGCAGGTCAGACGCTCCACTATTTGCTTTGACCTTTCCCCAGCTCTCCATGTTTTGGTGGGATAGAGAGGCACAAGCACCACACACACATTTTGAAAGCAGTTTTATTTTGAGTTTGTCACTCTTCACCTGAAGCTCTGACATTAGTTGCTTTGTAGCTGTGTTTTCTTCACATATTTGTAGTTATGCTTATGAAAGTATGCATGTATGCATCGGATGAACACCTACTGTGCCCTGAGAATTAGAATATTAGAGGTCAAATCCATAATACAACAAACAGGCTGGAGGTTTTGTGTGTGTGCTTGTGTGGTAAATCCATAAGACCCATATTAATCATTACATTTTTAAATGTTTAATTTAAGCATGAACCTCTGACGCTGAACAGTTCCAATTACTTGAGTGTACTCTCATACAGTGTATGGATATATCCTCCAAAGCATGCTTGCTAGCATTAGACGGTGACTTAACATTACTCTGTCCTCTATATATAGGTTAAAATAAATAAAATAGAAATGGTTGCAGCCATACAGTCAAAGTCAAGACTTTAAAATGAGAAGATGCATGTATGTGTTTGCATTTTCAAATGGGATTGGTACTATAATGTACATTTGTATACACAAATATACATCACTTCATCACTGTAACATCTAACTGCACTCAACCTGATATCACGGCAAAATGTATAATAGACACGCTGGTCTACCATGTCCATTTCATGCTTTGCCTCTCCAAAGCGTGAAATGGACAAGCATGCAGAAGCTGCATTACTGCATGCGGAAATTCAATTACCAGCAGGGAATGATAATATATTTAAAGCCACGAAGTCGGTAGTGAGCAAAAAAACGTATGAAGTGCATTCCAGGGTCCTTAACCGTCGAAAACTATTAAGCTAAGCGGCTAATATATATTTATGTATAAATGTGTTAATAATGGCTCTTTTAAACACTTTCTTGTGATGATTTTCATGTTGGCTTAAAATAAAACAAATTCTGCATGTTGTCTATTTCATGATTTGGATGGGCAAAGCGTGAATAGGAAACGGTGGACCGACATGTCTATTACACATTTTGCCATCTGAGCTATAGATTCTCTCACCATTAATTTGTCTAACTCTTGCCCTTGACTGTTGCGTGACACCGCCTGAAAAACCCTGGGGCTGTACTTCTGCCCCCACTGCCTGCTGAATCACATATATGTACAAGAAAGGAGAGGATTATATATTTATAAAAACATTTCTATTATTGATAGATGTTACATAATTGTATTTTACGTGGGTCATGAAAGGTTTCCTAGTTTCCAACTGCCCATCCATAGGATTAATTTTTTTATCCTTTTTGTATTTCTTTGATTGAAAGTGATATTCTGTGTTGTTTAAATGTTGCTAGAATATTTTTGCTGATCATTTTTAATTACCACGTATTTAATATGTTTTTCTCCCTGATGTCACTTGTGTACCCTGCTCAGTACCCAATTACCAGTTATCAGCTACTCACGGTATTTGAAGCATTAAAATATATCAAGATCTTATGAGTAGAGCCAGATATACAACGAGGCCTACAAATCAAATTTTGCTCTATAATTATTATATGTGAAAGAAAGGTGATATTACCATCCAGTCTTTCATTCTTATTTTTTTTTAGTCATTCATTAAAATCTCACTATCTTTGAGTTTTTTATTTGATTATTCTGTCACATGTTTCTTGTAGCATTCGTTTGTAGCATTGGCTTCTTTTTCCTGCAATATCTGTAAAGCATTAGACTCATTTATTCATGCATTTAATCAAATTAATGAATTCATTCACTTATTATGAACAATTAATTGTCTCTTCCTGAAAAAAAAAACATGCATTAGTCTTAAAGAGTCCCTTGAACCCACTTTGAGACTGCTCTCTCACAAACACATTATAAACCATTATGTTTTAAAGGTGTAACAGTGGAATATAAGAAAGGAGTAATGCCCATTAGTACATCAGTAAATAAGATTGTGAAAAAAGATCTCTATATATACCAGAGGACATTACTTTAAAAATAACCTTAGCCTTGCAGGTTTGTATTAGTTGGATTGAGTTGCTGGAATGAATTCAAAGTCCTGTGGTTGATCATTAGAACGCAGATAAGCCTGGAGCTTCTCTTTGAGGACCAGATGGGTACATCAGCTGGATCATACATACTCCAAAACACTAAGACTGTCTGTTAGCCAGATCCTCTCAGCATCTCTTTCAGTTTATATCCCATTTTTTCCTCTGTCACTCTGCTGATTTTTTCATTTTTCTTTCTGTCTTTTTTCTATCTCTAATAGCTTCACTGATGCAGGTAGACTCTAATCAAAATCCAGTTTAAAAATGGGTTTATTGATCATCTGGATTATCTATTAATCAGCCAAATGTGTTTTTTCACTGCACTCATAGTCTGGAAGTCAAGAATCTGTGTTTTTGTCAGCATATTTTTTTCTGATGGAACTAAATCGGAGCAGGTAGAGGACTGTGGAGCATTTTATTTTGATCTCCTGTTAACTCAAGTTCTTCTGTGCTATTATTGATGCCTCTGAAATGCCACACTGACCATGTGATTTTGATATCTGTTGTTCATAAAAGTGAATCCCAGGCAATCCCGGGAAAAAAAAAAATATTGGGTTACTTAACGTTGTACCTGGTTCTTTGATAACAGAGTGAGGCATTTCACTATGGGAATCGCCTTGGCGTGACAAACTATGGAAGCTCCAATGACACCACATCTGTCCATGACAGACCTTGCTGAGTCGTGCTCAGGGCTGTCTAAGGAGCTTGGAAAGAAAAGCGTCTGGACTTCTCTAAGTTTCTTGAAAACGTTTCACCTCTCATCCGAGAAGCTTCTTCAGTTCTAAGAGCAAATGGTGGAGAGTCCCAGAATTTAAAGCCTTGTGGGAGTGTCTCCCAGGCGGGTCATGGACCCCCTGTTGATCCTCTACCTAATCACACGAGTCCAGGTGTGAAAACAGGTGTGGGTCTCAATCAGCCAAGGTTTCGGGTGAACCCATTGTGAGACCTATCCCCATTCTATCATGTGATTACCTGAGGTCAAAAGGCCCAGGATGTGAGTGGGCGTTAAGGCATCTGGGAAGGGATCTCAAAACTGGATTATAGATAGCAGACAGTTGGTGTCGTAAACCACCTCCTCTGTTCAAGGATGGTCGTTCACAGTGGACATAGATGGCTTCTTTCACTCCTCGTTCAAACCATCTGTCTTCCTTGGACAGGGCTCCACCGACTCACTCTAAGCAGATTTCTTTCTGTGCCCAAGTAAGGAGGGAAGTGTTGGTGAACTAGCGATTATGTTAAGTAACCCAGTGTTCTTCACTTGGTGTTTCACTATGGGAGATACAGCTCACTCCCAGATTGTGCCAGCCCCCTGAAACTACACTCCAGCACTATTCAAGGAGCTCAGGTCAGACCTGAGGCACTAGATTACAGCGTTCCCTGAGCCAGGGATGACTATGCAACATCCAGCCTATAAAAACGCACAAATGTGTGTGGCGTAGCCCAGCTAGCTGGAGCACAAATATCCTGGACTGACACACCTCTGAACAAAGCCCAGGATGTGGCCATACCTCTAGTAGACTGAGGCCGGCCAGATTCCCAGGGGGGCCTATGGGCCCTTACAGCTATAAGCCAGAGCTATGGCTTCTACGAGCCAGCTAGCCTTTGGGGTGACAAGTTCAAAGGCTAGCTGAATGATTTCTGCTATCCAGAAATCATTCAAGAGATCTGCCCCCCTGTTCAGAATACCTGGCACATGAGTTGCTCAAAGGTAGAGGAGCCCTGTGCTGCCTCACATAATTGTTTCTGTGGCTAGCTGCAGGGAATGAGTACCACCCTGGTGGTTGATATAAGCAACTACCATGGAGTTGTCTGTTTTCACTAAAACATGTTGCCCCTGGAGATATGTAAGAAAGTGCTTCAATGCTAAGAGCACTGTGTGGATCTCCAGCACATTCATGTGAGCCAGAGCCAGCCTCTGGGGCCAAACGCCATTCACTGCTCTGCCCATCGTAGTTGCACCCCAACCCAACAGGGATGCATCTGTGGTTGGAATCACCCTGGATGATACCGCCCCCAGAGGTACCCCCTCAGTGAGAGTTGCTGAGCTCCTCCATGGCCTCCGAACCCCAGATACTCCGTACACTGTGCTGGTTCCAAGTGGCTCTTTTCCAGGTTGACTGTGAAACCGAGCTCCATGAGGGGATTCACCACCACCTGATCACATGTCTCGCACGAAGTACCGCAGCAATTTCCTAATGTTGTAAATCTGCTCAACATTTGGCAATAAAAAAACCCTTCTTCTCACACCGGAGTCTCTGAGCGCCTGCTCATGCAGTCATGAGCATATTAGATAATCATCTATGTAAGAGAATATTGCTGGGCAGGGAAGGTGGAGTCATCTTCCTCCTCATCCATGTCCTCCAGGTCGAGTCAGAGGAGGTCGGAGTTGGCATTTCCCTACGTGTCCTCGCCACTCAGCTAGCCCACATTTTGATCAAGAAGGTCCTCGAATGATGGGGGCATGAGCAGGGACTCTTCCTCCGCCATGTCCGCCCAGCTCGTGATGGCTCGCGGAGGAGATGTAGCTAAGGTTAAAGGAAAGGGGTGAGATTAAGCTACACCAGGCTCATCATGACATGTTACCCTGTTCGTAGCTAGTGCTAGCAGCGGGGGTTAAATCTGAGCTAGTTGGCGCAGGAGTCAGCTCGTCATGACACGTTAGCTGAGCTCTGCTAGCCAATGCAGCTAACAACCTAATCCTAACCAGTTACGGTAGCAACCTAATGCTAACCGAATCTTGAGGTCAACTAACAAGCTAATTCTAGCTTATCAGTAGCACGGCTTTTGGCCTACTAACAAGCTAATGCTAGCCAGACACCGAAAGGAAAGGCTCGCTGTAATGGGTTAGCCTGAGTTACACAAACATTGGCTGCCTCGCTAACTAAAACCAGGAACCACTGGAACAGCTCACCTTGACATGATTACTGTTCCACAGTGTGTACACTTCTTTCGAAGGACTGACTCACCACAATCCAGAATGGAACTGGGAAAAACTGCGTTTGTTGACATACTCCTCTACGGGATGCCTGAGAAGTGTTAGGCGGCTAACCAAGTTAGCCTGGACATGTTGAGGGAGCTCAAAGTAGTTTATTACGGAAGAAAGCAAGAATGAGTAAGGAGGGGCTGGTTGGCTATGTTAGAATGAGGGGGCGGAGCCCTGAGTATGGCTTGATAGGTCTGTCATGGACAAACATGGTGTCACTGGAGCTTCCGTAGTTGATCACACCAAGGCGATTCCCATAGTGAAACACTGAGCGAAGTTATAAAAAGAACCCAGTAGATTGTTTATTAATACCTATTACATTTCCAAAGGATTTTCACAATCTAGTAACAGCTAGCCTCAATGAAGGTAAGAAAATCCACATCAGTACATCTTGTCATCCCTGTGATTTTGCCAGAATCTAGAAAAGAAGCCAAGCAATAAATCCTCATGACACTTAGCCCTATTTTAAACTGCAACTTGTATTATTACAAGCTGTTCAACCATGGGGAAACAAACTGCAGGCATCTAAATAGGAAAATATGCACAACTAGCCTTCTACTGTTTTGAGATTCTTCTGATCAGCTGGATGTGCAGCATTGCTACCTGTCAGCTAGGCATACTGGAGCAGAGGGTAGGAGACTAAAGATAGACTCAGGGGAAATGTAACCCTGCCCAGTGTGGCTACATTCTGACACTTTCCCATAAACACAGAGAGAAAGAGGAAATCCCAGCTAAGGTTTGATTTAAGTAATATGTGACAGTATAGGTCCCGCCACACAGCCTCTGCTGTCATCTTTTATTCATCTGCCACTCAGCAATTTTGTATTTCATATCCATGGTTGAGTGGAAGTGTCTGTGTGTAAGCATACGTTGCCATATAAAGGGATTTAGAGGATAATAGGTTCATACCTATATTTGAGTAGCTTGTAAAGCATACATTTTGAAGCTGAAGAAGAGGTTTATGGTGGAATAGCTGTGCTGTGCATCTCACTGGCCTCAGAGGAGCCACAACTACAATGTACTGTGGGTAATGCTGGGACTAGTGGGTTCTTCTTGGTGTTTTTTTATATGTGCAAATAAGTTTAGCTATGGTGGAATATCTTTATTTGGATGATTAGGTTTGCATGTTTTTGTGATAAAAAGCGTGATGAAGTGATGTTTATTCAAGTTGAGTCATTTTGGTATTAATTTCACGATTCATTCCTTGTTAAATCAAATGCACGAAAGGTGTCATTCAGCTTGATGGGAAATTAAATATGGATGCGTGTGTGTGTGTGTGTGTGTGTGTGTGTGTGTTGGGAACGTGACAAATGTGCATGGAGCAGCACTAATCAGTGGAGACTCGATGGTTCAATTAAGTGACCAATCAGAGCAATCAATGAAGAATCAATTAGCTACAAACTAGCTCAACTGCCTAGTGTGTTGCATGTGTGTCAGCTTGAGACATGCTAAATGAGGTTAAAAGCTACTTTTGGAAAGCAGAGCACTTGGATAAATGATTACAACTTCTTGATTGCTGGGTAGTTTTTATTAGATAGTGCACGTGTAAGACAGTGTGTGTGTGTGTGTATATTTGAACTCACACCAAGTCCAATTAGGTCCATGACAAAAAAAATGTTTGAAAGCTGAAAGATCCTCTAAAATCATAGCAAATGAAACACACCACATTCCATAGTACTGTCCTTAGCTGCACTCTGAGATTTGGAAAAATTGACACATCCATCTACAAAATGTGCAGCTGGTTCCAGCTTTAAATGATGGATGACTGAGAGAGATCTGTGGGATCTGTCGTTGGTATAATGAATGTTTCACAAGGAGCATGTCTGAACTGGTGTATACAGAATATGTGTGAGCAAGAGCAAGAACATGTTTCAAGGATATAGAATTATCTTTAAATTGAATTAATTTATCATTATCTCTTTACTCTGTCACTGTCTTTAACTTTTACCTTTTCTTTGTGGCTAATTCTTTCATCTGTAAAATATAGTTTTTAATCCAAGGTCCCCCTTGGTATCAGCCCTCAATGTTTCATACATTCAGATGTAGGAAGACTGAAAGCTGACCCCTTTTGACACTAAAAACACATCAATACTCTGTTTGTTAGAGTACTGCTTTGATCAGTCGAACTGTCTCCATTGTTGAAAGTACACCTTTGTTCTCATCACATGCTCTGATGGAAGCTGTTTGAGTTATTAAGGTTTTCTTTCTCAGGACAATCTCAAATACCTTGGAGTTCAGCAACATAACAAATCGGGAGTTAAATTAAGTTCTAAAACATCGGGGGTTAATGACTGAATTGCAAGTATTTCCCTGCAAATCTCTGTAAAAACCTTTCTTTGCCAAACTAAATGTGAGTAGGAAAATTATCTCAGTTCCTTCTATTTTCTCCCCCAAGTTAATTACTATTGATCATGTACTGATGTTTCCCATCCCTCTGTCTTTCCTTTTGTTTTTGTTTTGTTTTTTTGTTGGTTTTTTCGCCTGTCCTGTCCAGCAGGACAGCACTGTAGCAATCAGAATTATTGTCTGAAGTCCAAGAAAAATGCCCAACAGATTTACTTTCCCAAGTGGAGCTTTTGCTATACTGGTCCACTTGATTGTCATAGTTTGTTCGATCTTTATTATTTATTTTTATTTTAAGTTATTACAATCAGAACGGACAGGACTCAGAGACGGGAAAGAGAAATAAGAAGAAAAGAGAAGTTGGGAAGAGAGTTAACAGAAAGAGAGGGAAAGAAAAATAGAGAAGAGGGATAGAGAGAAAAGACACTGAAAATCTGCTTCACCACCTGCTGAAAAAAACAAACAAGCAAAAAGAAAACAGCACAGTAGGGAAATTACAGCAACAACCAACATAAGCATAGGTAACAGTAAATAATAAATACTGACTCTTACTGAGCAGCACACAAGACCAACAACGCATGATATGTTTAGAGGCAGCAGCCAACCAAGATTTAGTGTGTGTGTGTGAGTACCTGTTTGTACACCTGTGTGTGTGAGAGCGCTGGTATTCATAAGGTTTCTCCATGTAAGTGTCTAATATTAGGTGTGGGGAGCCATAGCCCTGCCCCCCAGGATATGAAGCAGGCATGGAGGAGATCCAGGCCCCAGACATTTCTGTCTTTCCTTTTGTCTTTCTTCCACATCTTTGATAACCAAGGTTTCATCCCCCTCTGTCATCTGTCCCCTTTTTAATTCCTAATGCCTACGTATTACCATCTCTTTTTTCCCTTTAGGCTTCCAGTTTAACCACTCTCTTTTTATCTTTCCCATCCTTGCATTGATGTTCCTTTTTTGTTGCCTTGATTTCCCTCTTCCTCTGTCTTTTGTCAATTGTCAGTTCCTATTTTGCTGTCTTTGTCCTTCAGTCCTTACCCTCTTGTAGCCTTTTTTTTAGTCAGTGGCTTGATCTCATTCCGTAGCTCCATCTTTTTGTTCTGCTATCCATTTTTTTCTCTAGCCTGTAATAAGTCATTGTTATATTTGTTTCGTTCTTTCTTTCGTTCTTTCTGTCAAGACTCCTCTTGCTTTCTCATCTATCCGTTCATCTTTTCTGGTCTTGGATTTTAAGGTTTGCCTCACCCTCTCACACTCTCCGATCCTTCCAGTTGCTGTTATCCTTAGTGCAATGAATAACTCACCCCCACCCGTGTTTTTCTAAAGCCTCCGGTAAATGTTGATTCTGCTCCCTTTGCTCACACTTTTCTTCCTCCTACAGGTTTCTCTTTCTCTTCCCATTGCATACCGTCTTTCTCCCATCCATACTGAGCAAAGATTGAATCAGCAAGGAGTGGGAACAACTGTCAGACATCGTCTTTCTCTTTCTCTTTCTCTCACTCTCTGTGAAGCTCAGGATTTTAAGAAGCATTTTATTGATTGTCCCTTTAAGGCTGCATTTCTAGTTGGAAGGGTGTGGATGTGTGTGCTTGTGTCTATTTGAACACTTCCACCTTCAGTCAGACAGTGCTCTTGCAGGATCATGTACATTCCCTGTAATGCTATCATTACCAGTGTATTTTTCCTAGGTTGTGTCTATCTGTGTTACTAAAAAGCTGCAGATGATTTCTTCTGTGTGACTGTGATTATGGTTGTCCATTAAAAGTTTTCATGTAATATTCTAACAATGATAACAGATGAAGATGTGGCGCAATAGCAACACAGTGGTTTGAAAGCCAGATCCACAGTGTTTTTACTTACAGTCATGTGAACATATTTCACAGTCACGTGAATTTTTTTTTTAGATGACTCTACACAGTCTAATGAAAAACTAGTAGAATCAGTAGTAACTTGAAGTACCTGTTTGCTGTATGATTTTATCAGTAACTCAAAATGTTGTGGAGGATTTTTGGTCCAACCTTCTTTACAACATTGCTTCAGCTCATTAACGTTTGCGGGCACATGCACAGCTCATGTGACCTTTAGAGTTTAAGGTGGAGCTCCTGGGTTTTTGCAGTTCCTCTGAGCATTGCATTATTTGACCTTGCACTCTTGGGAAGATTGTAGCATTGTGTTCACCAATGTTAATGCTTCAGACCAGGAAGATGCTAAAATTTCTTCTTTGATAGAAGGTGGTCACACTTGCGGATGACCATTTAATGAAGTGCCTGGCTGACAGGAAAAGATGGAAGCAGATGTTTCCTATGGAATTAATATGGATGTACTTTTCTTGTCACGTGACTGTACCTATTATTATTCTTAATCAAATGATTAGGGTTTTTTTTTTTCACAATGTGCTATGGCACAATCGACACAGCTTCTTCACTGTGTTTGATGAAATCAGAAATCAGATTTGCCTCAGTAGTGTAAATTTTTGTGCCTGTCGCTTGCAACAGAGCGAGAAGCGCAGGATTTGATGATATACTGCAATATAAAACTGTACCACAATAGAAAACTATATCTGCTTTTGGAAAACAACTACGTCTTATAAAGCAAAATGCACAGTCGGTTAGCCTTTTTGCCCTTTTCTGCTTGGCGTATTTTATTAATGCAGTTGAGGTGATAGGCTCCAGCATGTGCACTCAGCATTGACACTTGCTTCTAAATGTTTTTTAATGTAGGAATATATGTGGGGGTTCTTTTTGCTGTTGCCTGTTGGTTTAACCAACATGTTTCATTTCTTCTTTCCCCTCTCTTTCACACTCTCTCCTTTCATCTTCATATCGTTCCTTCTATAGCTTTCTCCATGCCATGAGTAGGCGGAAATCGTCGGAGGTGAGAAGTGAGAGAGTGTGAGTGTGTGCCGGTAACTATGACAACCCTTTCCTTAATTGGCCAGTGGCCTGGTAGAATGATTGGCAGCTGTTGTCAGTGAGGGCTGTTCATTCAGACTGGCAGCCAGGATGGATGGGCCCAGATGGGTCCTTCAGATACAAGGAGAAGAGGAACAAGAAGCAGGATTTAGTCTCACTGTTTCCACTTTGAGCCTTGAAATCAGTTGCTTGAGAAAATGAAGCACAAGTTGTGGCTGATTAGGTGGCTGCTTGGTGTGTATCTAAGGTCTGTATGCACAGGTTTGTGGCCATTTACTGCACATTTCTTTCGAGATAAACACATCAAAAATGACACACAGAAATTATTGCTCTAATGTGTTGGTGGAAAATAAGAATGTAGTATGTTGAAAGCCCAAAAAGAGAGGAGGTTGAGATGGGTAAATGGAATGATAGATTGGAGACAGCAAAAAAAAAAACAATTCAGTGAGATTCTAATCAGATAGAAGCATCAGTTCAGCACATTTCCATGTGCTGCTCGAGAAGGCATTAACAAGGCTTTCGGTGTCTACTTGTGATTTATTTTTCTGTTGTATGTTGATGTGGAGCATGTAATTACAACTGTTATGTTTGTGCTGCATTCATGTGTTTAATTCATTCATATTCAGTGGTGTCTTAAGAGTTGTGTATTTGCACATGCAATTTTAGAGTTGATAGTGTTTTTCTCTGCCTCTCACAGAACCGACCTGCTGTCTCTTGATCATTTTCTTTTATTCAGGACAACAAGGGTATAATTCAGATCTCTCTTGCATGCTTTCCAAATTGTTGTCAAACCTTCATTTATCTACTTTGATGCACAAATCACTGTTTCCTGTCTCACTGGGGGAAACATTTGATGCTGCCTCTTTTTTTTATCCCATTCAAAGGTTTGTGGTAAATGTTCCAAAATATAATTGATGTCTTACAGTGCACATTAGGATGTTGATTTTTGTGTTTCAACAATATCAGAAATTGTGTGGTTGAACCAACTAACTCATATGAGGTATTTAAAAAAAAAGACCTTTGCATTAGTGTACCACCAAGCTGTTTGCTGTACAGAGGCTTACATGGGCTGTTTCACATGTGGGAATGTTAAAAGATGACTGGCCAGCCTTTCATCGTGTTCTGCTGACTAACACAGGCTCCTCACACACACACACACACACACACACACACACACACACACACGGAAATATGATTTTCCAGCCAAGGAAGGGCAGACAGAGCCCCCCAAAAAAGATGTTTTCCTCTTCATCACTCTCCTTCTCTTCCTCTGAGTCACAGTTTTTTTTCCTTTGCTATACTTCACACAATCTTTTTTCTCACTCCTGCTCCCTCTCCCACACGCACCTAGTCCCTGTGTATGTCTCACTCCCTTTCTGTCAGTTTCTCACTGTTTAGAGGACCAGGGTAAACTTGCTGCATATTTTCCATGACTTCAGGCTCTCACATCAGAGCAACCTGCAACTCTAGACTGCACACATAACACACATACTTAAACGTGAACATGCAAATACTGAAATGCAGAGTCACAGTAAATGGAGCAAACTGTGATTGTGAAACGACTGGCTGATTGTGGAAAGTGTGCTGACACACTTTGAGTGCACATGGAGCATGTCATACTTGGTTCATGGCTTTTGAGAGAAACGTCCATGTTCAACTTCACAAATACTGAAGGACCTGAAGTAAGGGGTTTACAGTTTTGTTTATTAAGACCCATAAAACCCAAAGGATAATATCTCCAGTCACAGCGTCTGCTCGTAATTACTCAATATTTCATTTTCTTTTGAGACCAAGAATTATCCACACCTGAACAATCAAATGCAAACAGATATGAAGATGCTATTTCCTTCCATAAAACCCTTATAAACTTTCCTGGCTCTGTGGTTTACTCTTAGCTTAGTCAAGGAACTAAAAGTACTTGTCAGAATAGAAATGAAAAGAATCAGATGTTAGAAGGTATTCATGGAATGAAGGAACCAAAATGCAGAAACCAGAGTTTTTATTCACTGCTGAGCCCTCACTTCTAGCCTATCATTGTTTTTGACTTGAGAGTCCTTTAGTGCTGTAACAACGAGCTACATGTTGAGCTTACTGCCAATATTAGTTTGCGATTTGGAAACTATCGTTTAACAAGTGCAATGCCAGTATTGTGTGGTGGTTTGTGATTATGTTCTCTGTTGGAGCACCGTTTCACATGTTTTGGTCAATAAAAGATTAATGTAAAAAAAATAAAGATATGAGAACCCACCCTCAAGGAAGCTGGCAAGAAACCGTCCTCTGCTCCCACCACACTGAACACGTTTACCCAGGGAGGAAAGAAATGTTTGTTTATAGCTGAAACTCAGATTTACTGATCCATTTTTCTCCAGTTCCAATTCAATAAAGGCATCTTACTGAGTACTGATTCAACACCAGAGTTAAATTAACAAACTGTAATGCTCACTTTAAGGAAAAGACTGGGACACATTTCTTTACTAACCTTGTAAAAGAAAACAACGTGACAAACAAATGCATCGGGTAATATCAATAACTGAATTGCCATTTATTAGTAAAGATTTAAATAGCAGAACCAAAATGTAAAAAATGTGTTCATGTTATTCACATTCTGTTTGCACTAGTCTCATTTCAGCTCAGTGTGAGACTCCATACTGCTATCCTCCATGCTGTTATCCTCTCCTCCTCTCAGTCTGTGTGCACCTCCTTTTAATGCTCCTCACTCACACACATCACACATAGAGCTGGCAAGACACAGGTGAAGTGAAATGATATCACTGGAGTGGTCAACACCACATTTGTTACAATAAAAGCTTTCAAGCAGTCAAGTGTTAATCCAAACATAATGACAGTGAGAGCAAGCAAGAGATAGAGAAAGCATCGTCTGTGCTGGAACTTTTTGTCACTGACCACAGCTTCCAGTTTTTCCAGTCAGGATAGTACTGATGTCTACTTCAAATAGTGGTGCAATCTTTGGTTGTTTTTTTTTTTAATTAATATTTTTTTTTAATTATTCTTTTTATACATATTGGTCCTCTGTTGTCTCTCAATAACTGCCAAGGAACAACCTCCTCTACCCCCATGGTATAGCCTCCTTGGGTTAATAACCACAGTGACAAGTACGCCATTACAGCCGTAAATAGCACACACGTGCGCACTGAGACACATGCAGCCCATCCCTGCAGTGTTTTGTTGTGCTCTTTAAGAAGCTTGTATCTGGCTGTTTCTCCACTCTTCTTTGCTTTGATGTGAAACTGGTGCAACACTACATCAGGGAACATTAATATTATATCACCTCACTCACAGGCATGCATTAATGTATGCCTATGAGCAGATGCAGTTTCATGTACACACACACACACACACACACGGGGTTACACACTTACTCAGTTTCTTATCACACATGCTGAGGCTGCTGCACCACTTCACTGCAGCAAAGTCTCTGTTGCGCATGCCTTCTCTCTCTGTTCATACAATTACCTTTAAAGTAAGATGAGTGTTACAGCCATTCAATAATTTAATAAAAGCAGTTCTTATTAGGACAGTGATAGGGTAGTATATTTTTTTATGCTTGAGTTTTTCTAGCTTTGTGTGTGTGTGTGTGTGTGTGTGTGTGTGTGCGTGTGTGTGTGTGTGTGTGTGTGTAGATTGGGATGGAGAGGCTCAGGAATCAACCTCCAGTTTTCACATTTACAATGAATGCCATATTGCTTACACATGCATACCTGCTCCCATGCGCACACACACACACACACACTTCCAGTGTAAAACAATGCGCTTCACTTTTTCTTTTTCTTCTTTTCTCTCTGTCACCATCAAGCTCCTTTTCTTTTCTCCTCATTTTCTTCTCCTCAGCTAGATGAATAATAGAACAGGCTGGGTTAGCATGGGTAGATCAATGATAGATATATAGTCTTTGCGGGGTTTTTTTCAAACATTAAATGGGATCTGATGATTTGTTTTCTGCTTCCGTTCCCTTTATACATTGAAATAAATGAGAAAACACATAATGACAGGAAGAGATAAAGGGGGCAGTGCATGTGCGTGTGTGTATGTGTGTGTGAGAGAGAGAGAGAGGGAGAGATGGTCAAATGGAGAATCCCTACTAAATTCCATAAAAATAAGCTATGTGCAAAACGTACTTTTCCCTCTTACTTTCTTTCTTTCTGTGTGTGTGTGTGTGTGTGTGTGCGCGTGTGCGCGTGTGCATGTGTGTGTGTAATCATAATATGTTAAATGCTTCCATATGACACACACACACACACACACACACACCCAGAGCAAAGAGGGGGTGAAAACTTTCCATGTTTATCTTTAACATGACAGATGTTGACTGTTGCTGTGGCACTGTAGCCTACTGTGTTCCCTCACACACAGGCACACATGCAGAGAGCTATTTTTAACCTTTTTATGACTTTGCAAACAAAACGTGTAAAAGGACACACACACACACAGTCATTTACAGATGGAAAATTTGTAATGACACATTTACACACAAACACACATATCTAAACAAAGGTATTTCTTAGTGGTAATTTTTCCAGTGGTACTGCTCTCAACTGATGACCTACCCTTTTGGTTTGAGTTATAGTAACATGTAGAAGACTTGCCTCCTTTTCTATTTATGAAATTGCTTTAAAAAGGCATGTTTGATAAACCCAAACTGTCAACCTAGAAACGAGTTGGTTTTTGCAGCTATTGGAAATCTAGGAATTTGCCTGTCAGCACAAATCATTTATTTTAATCTAATTTTTATTTATTTTTTTAAATTTTCCTTATTGGGGGGGATTTGCATCAATGTGAGGTCATATTTTTTGAAAGTCCAATAAAATGTGCATTGTCCCATTTGTCAGAAGTATCTTAACAGCCGTGCCCCAACTTTTCAGCATGATTCAGACATAAAGATTTGTGTCACATGCTGATGAAGAAATCAAACAGCTTGTGTGCTAAAGTAAGCTTGTTGAAGCTCTGCAGCAGCCGCATGCTTTACTGATGTTGCCTTAGAAGCTGCTCTCCATGGAAAACCTGTGCTGGATCTGCTGCGACAGATCGGGGTTAACGCTTTCAGGATTCTTGGAACCAAAAAATGCTGAATCATATTAAAGAAACAAACAAAAAAAAACAAGTGATGCAGCTGGATTTTAATGTGTATAGAATCAGGCGTGAAAACAGGACTGCACAAATATTTACTGTAAAGACCCTCACTGGCGGAGCCCCTGCTGGCATAATCACAACAACACTAGGCAGATATGATGGTTGAATATTTTCAAGGATAGCTAATATCAGAAAACAATAAACCCCAACAAGCACGCTCACATAGTTGAAAAACCCACAGCAGAGCCCTAAATTTGAGAGCTAAATCATCTCCACTGCCAGAAACAGCCAGAAGTATTGTTTAATAATTTTGTTATTGTATTCTTGATACATGACTCTTGGTGGCATTTTCTGTGGTTGTGGGGGAGTTTTAATGGCGGTTACACCCGGCAGCCTCTGTGTGAAGCATCCTCCAACAGGTCCTAGTAATATGGAGCACTAATAACTCCTTTGCTGCTGTCCAGTTGGCAAATTAAGGGAAAAAAATTCTGATATATTTGGAGCAGTTTGTTTATATGCTTTTACACTAAAGTAAGCTGCAATGCTAAAACTTTGGGCTAAGAAAACTAGCCCAAACACTGGGTTTTTAAACTGCAAAAGCCATTAGGTCCGGCTAATATCTACATAATCCCTGAAAAGGGGCTATGTTAAAAGTAAAAGCTGTGGTTCGATTTTGAAAAATGATACATAAGAGGTTTTTGACTTCTTAATCTCAACAGATGCTTCATCTTTGTTTTTCTCTCTTTGTATGTCTGAAATTTTTTTCTTTTTTTTCTTTCTTTCTCTCATCTCATCTCATATGTCGGATTAGATCACAGACTTTGCCTTGCCTTGACCATCTGTCCCCTGTAACCAGGCTCCTTAAGACTTTCAAGCCTTGGACTTTAATCAGCACATTCCTACGCCTTAAAAAATAGATTTTCAGTACCCCAAAACAGATAGCAGTATAGTTAATGCCATTATATGAACACCAATTACTGCTCTGAGGAGGTAAATAAATATTTTATTCAATTTAATTCTATTTTATCATTATGAATCACAACAACAGTCATCTCAAGGTGCTTTATATTGTAAAATAAAGACCCTTTTTGTACTGTCTCTTCATCTTTTTATAAAATGCTTGGAGAAACGAAATCTTCTCTCTTTCTTTTGGAAGCAAATGTGATGAGATGATTCTCTGCCCAGGTATTGACATTGAACAGTGGCATCATCCACCGGGCTCAGCTGATTAAGCCTTACAGCATCACTGTTATTCAAAAACTATTAAAAACACACTAAGCCACAACTTTGCTCTCGATGAATTTTTGCTTCAGCATCGTGAACATGGGCACTGTTGTATAGGTTTAATTTATCATGTACTATGTTAAAACTGTTAATTTGTATAAGAATGTTTTCCAAAGTCTGAGTGATAAGTTCTAAATAAAAAAAGTGCAACATTTGACAGGATGTGAGTTTATCAGAAGATTGTCTTCGCTTTGCAGTTATAGTGTAATTTTAAAACTAGACTTCCTATCTTGAAGTGAATGTAGCATACCTCAGTTGATGAAGGCTGATTGATTGTAATAGGTTGTTCATCCTGTTTGTTTTTCATGCTTCCAACACTGTGATTACTTAATACATATGTTAACACATTATATCAACGGCGTGTACTAAACATAATGCAGGCTTACTATGTATTACTCAGGATTTAAAAAGGGGAAAAAAAGCAAGATTTTTTTAAAAAAAAGAAAAAACTCTTTCTTTCTTTTTTTCTTTTGATCTATCTTTACATCTCCCTTGCCTGAGGCAACTCTGTAAATGTCAGTAGAAAGCAGAGGCTATCAGTCTTGCAGTGGTGTAAATACTGGCTTCTGTTTATCAAAGGTCACACCCAGCTGGATTCATAGTAAAAAATGATAGACCTCACTGTTTGTGCAACTCATCTAGTTTATCCAGAACTCAACATTAAAACCTGACAGGTTTGAAACTGAACTGTGTTAACCCTTAAGAGAAATAATGTATTTTTGAAACAATATTTGCATTTTCATCTACTTGGGGGTCTTTTTTTTTTTTTTTACACTTTACATGAAAGTAATTTTAATACAAAGAAAAGCCCCTTTGTTTTAGAAGACTC
>VVHJ01054294.1:111139-118639 GCA_015107715.1 Tylochromis polylepis
TATTTTAAAAAAAATTTTTTATTTTATTATTTTTTGGGGTTTTTTTTTTTTTTTTTTACACTTTACATGAAAGTAATTTTAATACAAAGAAAAGCCCCTTTGTTTTAGAAGACTCTTGGAATCTTAAGGGTATAGCCTTTCTAAGATGATGATTGAATCTGCTCAGAGGAAATTGAAAAAATAATATCACTAGCATGCTGCCTGAAGAAAACTAAACAAAAGGTAGTTCCTCATTTGCAAATCTAATTTTTGAAATCCTCTCCTACTTTCCCAAATTTACATGAAGCAGCTTCTATCTACGTGCCAACCTGTAAATGCCTGTAATTGCGCAGGTCCCTACGGAGAGGCAAGCAGCCATCATGGCTCTGAATGACAGTCACTTTGAGAGGCTGGAGAAATCTAATAGGCACTTAGAAACAAAGCCTTGTGTTTGTATGTGTGTGTGTGTGTGTGTTTGTGTGTAAATCCCAAAGGTCTTGTATGATCCAGTAAGTCCAGCTAGGAGGTCATTGATCCTTCACCAATAAAGCCTCAGCAACCAGGGTCACATAATCTGCAATCGATTGTCAACAGAGAATACAGTGTTTTAGACAGCAGCTGGCCTGAGGTGGCCACTAAAGTGCAGTCCTTGAGTTCATCCAGCAATCCACTTTAAATTCTCTTGATGGATAGCCATATTTAAGATAGAATTGTGTTCTGCTGCCTCAGTATGAGTATAAATATAGATTCACATTCTGCTTTGAAGACAACAGTGCTGTGCAATAAAACACAGACCTTTAAGCTTTAAGTATTAATTTACAATGAAAAAAAGGGAAAAAAAATATAGAATGATAGAAAGATTTAGATTTTATAAAAAATAATAACAATATCTACATATAGATGCTTTCACTGAATGTTGCAAATTAATCTAATCTAAGCAATCCACCATCTACCACACTGGGAGAATAGCTAGCTGTGGTACAGGATGTGGGAGTCCAAATCCTATAAAATCTTGTGCAAAGAATGGAACGTTTCTTGAATGTTCCACTGCCGGTCCACCTTGCTCCATAATATTTATCTGTCAATACTCATTACTCATTAAACTCCCCACAATAACACAGTTCCTTTATGCATGTTTTCTTGCCTTTTGTTTCATCTGTGTACATTTGTTGCCACACAGGTTCATCACTCTGCTCCAAAACATCTTAGGTTTCTTCTCTGAAACCTCTGCAGTTCTATTCTGAGGCTTGCTGACATTGATGCCTTTCTGGATGAACAAAATGCCAATACTATGTGTATGCACATGCATGTAAGTGTATGTGTTCACCGTATACAATGACTCCAGTCCATTAGAACAAGTTGCAACAATCTGTTTTTGCTGGTTTCTGTTTAAGTCTTTAAGTATAGAAAAGCATCACCTGAATACATGGCTGTGGATGTTCCTGAATATATCTGTAATTGCACAGGTGCAAAGGTTACCCATACTATAAACAGCTCCATCTATATTCTCATGTTCATAAAGGCTGACTTTATGACTGTGCGCCTACTGACCACAGTGCACTGCAGGGTGGACAGTTTGTTCCAAGTGTAATTTTCCAGCCAATTAGTACCGTCATTACATTGTTAATTTTGAAACCCCTCACAGTGTCTAACTGGTCTAAGAATGGAGATGGATGCTGCTCTTTCTCCCTGCTGGGAATCCACCTGTTCATTTCAACCTACACACTATATGAAAACAGACTGCTTATGCTTCTCTGTCTCCTGGCTCATTTTTTTTCCCCAGTGTCATATGTGCTGTGTGAGGCAGGCAGGATAGGACCCAAAAATGCAAGATTCACTGGCAAAACTAAACCTAAAGGCAGTTTTATTTCCGATTCACAGATAGCGAGAAAACTGGGAAGACACTAGGCAGGCAAAACACACAGCATTGAAGGAGACTGCGATAAGGAACAGAAGTGAAATGCAGACGATAAATACACACGGGGAATCAGGACAGAGAAGAAACACCTGGGAAACACAGCTGGACATAATCTAACTGATGAGACAGGGGAAGCAAAACCGAACATGGTGCACACACGTGACTAAAACAGGAAGTACAAGAAACACACACTGAGACAGAAGACTAAGACAAACAACTTGACATGGGGAGACAATAGCTAGAGACAAGAGAGAGAGCTAGAGAGCGAGGGACAAGAGAGAGAGAGGATGAGAGACAAAGAGAGCAACACCAAACTTGACATTCATAAACACACATGATAGACTACGCACCGGGGACGCAGGGGAGGACACATCAAGGAGAGACTAAGACAGACTGGACAGGAAACAGAACAAAATTAAACAAGAACTAAGAACTAGAAAGATAAAACTCATAGGCTCTCCAAACTGAACATTAGCATCTCGATAACCTGCAAGAAATAAACAAAAGACTAAGCAAAGTCAAAAACCTGGGTCAAAGGCCCACTCTGTCAAAGCTGGAAAAAAAATTAATTATTTTCTTTTTTCAGATTTCTCATAAACAGCATTGCATAAAAGTGACATTCTGACATTTTTAACAATATATTGTGTAAATACTCCACTGCTGGTGTTTTACTTTTTACGTTTGCGTATCCAATCATGAAGGAAATTTCTGGCTCTTCGACTGCTAAATGATTCAGTATGATGACCAGTTAGTCACATTGCTTCATCAGTTTCTTGTTGTGGAAATTATGGATAAGAGCCATAGTACTGAGTAAAACTCTGGAATCAAGTGATTGTCTTTGACTTTGTTGCTGCTTAAACACACTTTTCACATTATATTTCTTACCAAAAACATTTTACTTACTCATAGGTCAGCAAGTTACCTGTAGAATAAAGATGTTAGATTCTTTGATGAAACCTGAGGCAGATAACTTTAGATTATTATGGGGAGTGTTTCATACATGTCTATCAGTGCTAGTATTAATTTGCTAGTCACTGAGCAATCCTTCTGGCTGTGTTTAGAAATCTTTTTATTTTGCGAAGTGAAATGAGACAGAAAGTGGAAAAGAAGAAGAGTTGAACTCCAGGAGCAGATGGGGTGATAATTATGAAGTCGCTAATGTAAAAGACCAAAGAGGAAACAATTTATCAGTTGGTTGCGCTGGCACCCTCCCGTACACACACAACATAAACCACACACATACAGAAATATAGTCCACACAAGCCTTCTTCTGGGGGTATTCTATATACATACATAAAGATTAGCTGTCCTCTCTTCAACATACAGTGTTTTCAGCTGCATATATATATATATATATATATATATATAGTGAAACAGTAAAACTTAAGTAAAGACAGAGAAAAAAATGTTCCTTTATTCATATTATTACCTAGCTTGCTCTGTTCCTAATGTATTTCCTTTTTCTATTTTGTGATCTGCTATTTAGAGCCACCTATTTTTTAATCACCATTCATGTTGCTTGAGCTCATGAATGGTGATAAATGTCTCATAAATGTCTTCCTGGGGCCATTTTATTCAATATGGTTAAAAATTAGATATTTTCAACTAACTAAAGCTTAAATCTCACTGAGCCTCTATCATCAATGCATTTCCGTTGCCATTATGATTTTGATAATGATTTGATTTATGATGAAGGCAGCCTTCATAAACCTGAAAAAAAAGCAAAAACGCGAGAACAAGAAAAGTGATGACTAAATGAGACTATATTAAAATACAATAAGAAATGAACCAGAAACAACAAAACAGAGCCTATAAATTCCTTAATTCAGATTATTGCTGCAACATCGTTATATTAAACGTTAAACAAAGGATGAGGAGGAAGAGCAGTGACTTACCACATTGTTTTGAAAAGCTATATGCTCACAAACAAAAAGAAAACATGTGTACAGTATTTTCAGGTTTATCTGTCTTAGTGGGACATGATCTGAATCAGCATGGGTGCTTCTAGGCAAAACAAGCAATAAGCAAAAACAGCAGTGGGAGGTGTGTGTGTGTGTAAACTTTGTGTACATATGCATGTGTTGTTGTTAGAAAAGTTGCCAAGTCACGAGCTGGTTACCTTCCAGGCAAGGTCAATGACTCTGTATTTCTATCACTGTGCTTCTGTCTGTCTTACACAATAATACGCACACGCACATGCACATTACATAATCACTGTGTACATACATCCTACACATAATCACAGCGACTCAATCTCTTCTTTCTTAGTCTCTTCTTCCAGCACTATTATAATTTTTTATATTTTTAATGTGTGCGATATTCAAGCTTAACAAATACAAATAGACAAAATAGCATCATTTCATGTAAAAAAAATGTTAATCTCAGAATGTATGGCGACTTAAGACGCTTCAGGCATATGCACTTGAGCCCTGAACTTAAAGACATTACCCTGTGCTATGTGTGAGAACGCAAATGTCCAGTGCACTTACTTCAGACATTAAAAGGGCCCTAAACCTGCCAGCCTCTTAGTGCAAAGTCCATTTAATGCACCAATTTGCAAAGATGTGTGAATGGCACAGCTAATACTCCTGTGATTTCAGTGAGTGTGTGGACAACCTGTGTCCTGCCTCCTACTTGCTCTACTCAGTCGGTACTTTCCCCAAAACCAAACAGAGTAAATCCAATCGTTAGAATATGGCTGCAGTGTTTCCTGATGTGTGCCACGCTGTCAATGCCCCAACTTAATTCCCCAATACTTTCCTTAGTTGTGAAAAGAGGTACACATTCAATAAATATATTTCTAAAATCTGACTGATTTGAAACACTTCTTTCAGTCAGGCTTCATATTATAAAGCACCACAGTATATGCAAGTCACATTTTAAAATTCTGACAATAAATATTTTTGAAATATGTTAAGGTGCATGTGTCATCTCCAGTGTATTTTGCACATTTGTATAGTGAGTACAGTTTGCAGTGGATGTCACTCATACCTTTAGTAGCATGTAATGGTCCGAGACAGCAGGCCCTGATGACTGGCACTGTGTGTGGGTGAGTGTGACCCCTCTGCCAGGCTGATGTGATTGACATGTGTCCGGTAACATCAGGAGAGGAAGGATTGCTTTGTCAACATGCGCCCGTCACTGTGGCATAACGATGATGTTAGTTAGTCTTGCATGCAAAGTTGTGTGCTTGTTTTGGTGGGAAAACTTCCCGGGAATCCAGCACAAAAGTCAGTAAGAAACTGAGGCAACTTTTGTGGAAGTTGTACAAAGTTGTTTTTTTGTTTTTTTTTAAATGTCATTTAAAGAGAAAAAGCAGTTCAAACTGTTTTTTGTAAACATTACAAACAGTAATGTTATGACAGTATAATTAGGAAAACATACAACATTTAAAAAATAAGCGTATATAAAAAGTAATTAAAAATATAGACAGAATACGAAGCAATTAAGCTGGGCTTGGTTCATTACCTAAACACATGTTGGAGTTTCCTATTTAGACACCCACTGAGGGAAAATCTGAAGAAAAAAAAGAAGAATTTAATGAATTTTGGGCTCTCCACAATTTGGTCTTAGAACTGAAGAATCTTCTCAGATGAGAGGTGAAACATCTTCAAGAAACTTAAAGCAGTCCAGTTACTTTTCTTTCCAAGCTCCTTAGATTACCATGACCTGGATGACTAAGAACCTACACTGGCTTAAAATGGGATCAGATTAATCCCATCATATGGTGAGTGCAACAAACTTTTATCATCAGTTTGTCAACAGATTGGTCCTGTAGGACTGAGTCCCAGTTGCATAACTGCATTTTGAAAAATTTATTGCAATGACATGGCCTGTGTCTGACAGCATCCATCCCACTGACGTGCCCTTGAGCAAATAATTTCAGCTTCAGAATGGCAGTCGAATACTCCTACCTTTTCATTGAATTTTTAATGTAATTTTAGGGTGCAGATTGACTTCAAAAGGATATCAAGCTAACGGTATGGTTAAGTTGAAAAATGAAAAGCTGAAACTGAAGTTGATACATTTATTTGCAACTTTCTTTGGTGGATTTACATCAGACTCCTGGTGACTTTTACAAATACGGTTTTGGAGCGGGACTGACGATGATTTTATTTCATTTTATTACCATTTATCAAAATGCTCTGCCTGCTTAGGAAAGCTCAGCCAGTCTAATCAATAGAACTTTCCCCGATCAATACAAGAGCTTAATCTATTAGCCGAGGCAGGTGTGGAGAAATAAACTGCTTGTCAGTACTGACCTTTAGTGACGAGAATAAAGCCCAAGCTTCAAGCTGGAATTCACTTTTATTTTTATTGAACATCTTTGTTCATGGTTTTGTGCTGAGGAAGCAATCTTAACAGAGTGATCTATGAGTAGGAAGCAGTCAAATGCACACTATAAATCATGCACACTTAAAGGCATATATACTTGCTAACACACAAATATGCAATTGGAAACAACAACCCTAGTCTGGTTACTTATGACTGTGAAAAAGTGTAATAGTAACAGTCAATCAATATTTAATCTCTGACCTCTGAGAATTTTGAAATCAAAATCGCTCTCTGGAGAGGTATTAATTGTTTAGATCAGTGCATGCATCGACCACTGAAGAAAGATACCACCTGAACTGGTGACTGAACCACCTAGGATATTCAGCATGAATCTTTTCTTTTCCATTTGCTTGCTTGGACTTGTAGACCCAAATTTATAGTTCTGTGATCTAACAATCTATACTATGAAAAGGCCAAGTCATAAAAAATTTCTCACCATGTATGTGTGTGTTTTCTTTTATATTTTAAATGTTAAATGTGTCCTGAACTACACTGATTCAGATTGCATTTCCTCCCCACGTTTTGTTATATAATTACAACGACACAGTTTCTTGCCTTTGGAGTACCAGTGGAATGACTTTTAAACATTAGTTAGCCATTTATAGCAATATTAAAATGATTATTTTACTAAGCACTAATTAGTCCATCAAAGCATGGACTAAACAAATTATTCTAATTTTAAATGTCATGCTTGATAGTCTTGGAATTTATGACAACAAAAGCATGCAAGAAGGAAAATGGTACAAATTATTGCTAATTGGTGTAAACGGCTAATATTACCAACCTTTGGAGCATAGCTTGTAGTCATTTTGTCAGCCATCTGTAGCACACTAACTATAGTCTATGTCTTGTTTCCGGCAGTGCTACACTCAGTTGTGTCTCAAGGGAAACAACATTGGGAGCTGAGTGGGGTCATCTGTATATGTGTGTGTGTGTGCGTGCGTGTGTGTAGATTGAGAGAGGCAAGCTCTTCCTGGTTGTGTAACAGGTTTAAGCCAAAGGACAGACAATGCTGAACAGAATGCAAAACATTTGGATTTGGTACAGAATGTCTGTTTGTTCTAATAATTTAACCCAAATATCTTGCTTTTAGGGGGTGTATATGTTGCTATGGTGATAGCTTTCTTTGTGGTGTTTTGCATAGGCTTAAATTGTTTCCCTGCTGGACTCCAGGATCCTGATAAAATACTAAATGTGCCTACAATTACTGAATTTTATCAGAGCTGTGTTGGATTCTGATTTTTAAAGATGAAAAGCATGTGGTAAAA
>VVHJ01054294.1:123639-127226 GCA_015107715.1 Tylochromis polylepis
CTCTAGAGACCCAAAACTTTTTACATTTTTTTCCAGACATGTTTATTTCTGTTCTCAAGTTGGGCATTTTCCCATGGGGATTGACTCACTTTTGGCATATTCATATTGGCTTCATTTTTCAGCCCTGGAGGTTGCTGTCTGGGAACGTCTTCTAGACAAGGTTATGTTTACAGTTTCTCTAATTTGAAGTAGTGGATCCTGCAGTCTCTATACATGCCAATATCATTCATCTTGTCAAAACTTACAGATTCAAACAGATTGTTTCTTCTTTTAAATTACTGTTTCGGGTCTCGTAAGTGCAGTGCAGAATGAGGACAGCAAAATGTTGTCAAGCAGTACAGCAGATATCAGTTTAACTTTGAACCGCTGAAATTCACTTCTAGATAAATATCCATCACAAATCAGTAAGTATATAGACTTGCCCGTACACCACTTCATAAAATGAGTTTTATTCTTTTGACATAGTCTGTATTGCAGTAATGTGTTATTTGTATCCCAGGGTTGTCACTGCTCTCTTTTAAACTGCAGAATATTTATCTGAACTTCCTTCCATACACACACTAAATACATCCCCTTGCTCACTGACTGATCGATTGTGTATTTGAGGATAACGTGAATGGAAACAGAAAGAAAATCAGTAATTCTATGGTAAACATATTTACCATAGCCACGTGTGTCAAACAGGCACAGTGGTGAAATGGAAGGAAATAAGAGTCAAACGAATCTGAAGAGTAAAGTGGTGCTGTTCGAATACATAAGCTCAAGAGAGAGTGAATCATGAAAGCCATAATTGTGAGCGAGCGAGTAAAAGGAGGCGCAATCCTCTACCTATGCAGCACAGATGGAATTAGCTTTAAGTTTTTATCACTAACAACCTTAAACCATATTGGACAGCCATTAATATGTAATCACAGAGGAGAATATAAAGCATGTTCTATCTGGTTACACAAAACTATATTCTCCTGTGTGATAAATATGTTAAAGGGAGAGCATTTAAAGACAGAGAATGTGTAACACCTGACATCCTTATTGCATATAACATATACAATATATAAATGTGAAGTGACGTCAGATTTTTTTTCATATAGCTTCACTTTTTCCATAAAGATCTGATTGTGATTAGATTCCCTTGTGGCAGTGATGTACATCAATATTTCAAGTCCATATCTTTATGCTGTGAGGGTGTTTTGATGATGCTTTCTATCCATAGCGGTTTTATTTTATTTATAATATGAAGGAAGAAGCTGTCTTTGAGAAGGGAAATGCCAGCGATAGCGGTAATGGAGATTGCCTGGGTGGGATCAGGGTTAGAGTTTTGTATGAGCTGTATAAGGAGACAAAGTGATCAAAACAAGTGAATGAGATAGCTATTGAAGTAGCAGAAGTATTGAAAGAGTTTAATCAATCTGAACCACATGAAAATACATGATTTTCCTTGAACTTTCTAAATATTGTAAATATTATTAAGATAATAACATGAACTTTATCATTTGGTGATAAAGGTATGGTTTAATTCAAGGATTACAGGTAGGGTTAAATACCTGTTTTGGAGCCTTGAATTTGTTATTTTTACCTCTTCAGTCTTGTTCTATTGGAACTGGATGTGACGCTGGATCTTATTAGCTTAGCTACCTAGCTTAAATGAATCTAAATCCTAGGTTAAAACGTTCCTTTAATAAAAATTATTAATTATAAAATATCCACGGCAAACTTTCAAATATGTTGATCTTGTAGAAAGAATCACAGGCAGAGGGAACCATGAAGCGAAACATGACACCAAAGAAAATGAAAGGATCTCTATTCAGTCTTTTGATGAAAACATGTACTTCATGGTTTTCCCCAGTGAAATCATCAGCCCAGTGTTTTGACAACAGTGGCTTGTTGTGTGAGGAAATAGATAAGGAATGAGAGCCCCCCCATGACAAGTGCTGTTGTGTCAGTGTAGGGTGGGTGAAAGTTTTCACATCTGACTTTAAACTATAAACAAAACTAAACTTTGAATGTATTTCCTGACTGAAACTCCACAAGGCTGTGTCATTCTGGGAGATTGGGAGAGAGCAATGAAAAGATAAACTTGTGTTTTCCTGCTGTTTTAAATTAATATGAAGATTTTGAGTCGCTAAATATTTTCCAGCACTGGTAGTCTATTCCATCACCTTCAGATTACACTAATGCGCCACATCAGTTCTCTCAAAGATTCTTTAATAACGACTCCACAAATATAATGCATTAAAGCTGGAATTTGATGCAAGAATGTTTCTTACCCTTTGATTGGATCATTGCATTTTACACCTTTTGGACCTCCTCTTTTGCACATTTTTGCATTGCTTTTTCAAGCTAGAGTACCATTTCAGGTAGCGGTATGCATCTGCTCAGACTGGTTGCTATAAATTGTTCATAATAATAAATTTATGTTAAAAATTAGACTTGAAGTTGGAACGTGAAAGGTGCAATTAAATATTACAACATTAAAAAAAAGCCTATGATAGATTTGAGGCTCAGAGCACAAGGTGGCTAACTAGGGGCTAAACAAATGCTCTTTGTACTGCAGGCAGTCTACAATTACATCAAGGCGCAGTTGGTTGAAGGGAGATGTTTTCACTGCCGCAACTGTGGCTTGTGGCTGCAGAGGCTCTTCAGCCCACTTGACTCTGCGTCACTCTCCATCAGTGCTGATCCCAGCATGCAGTTTAAAGCTCATAAAGCCCTGGAAACGATGGAGCACTGCAGCCTATTTGGCTGCATCAGCTGATTAGCATTCATATCCTCTCCTGCTCTTTTTCTGCTTCCATCTAGCTCACACACACACACACACATGCTGTGTAGCTGTCTCTGTACCCTATCTCATTATGTAGTGGTTTGTTCCTAGATACTGAGCATGATGTATGCCCTATATTTACATTTTACTGTTCTGTGGCCTACCCATCTGTCACTCCTTCTCCTATACTTCACTTTAACTATTTTATCAGTCTAATTGCATTTATAATTTGCAGTTTGTGTGTATGTGTATGCACATGTGAGTGTGTTTAGTACTTTGCTGAACTCACCCTCTTAAAGTAATCTCTTACTTAATTCTGACTGGAATGGCTAAAGGTACCATTAATTAGTTTCTCCATATCTTGCCCATTTTCTCACTTTCTTTCTCCCATCTCTCTCTCTCTGTCCTCTTCGCTATCTGGTCCCAGAATAAACAACACACCTATCAAAAAGTAAAGAAATAGTTGGATATAAGTGACACACACACAGACATAGTTTAGTTTCCATCAGTGTAGTGGGCAGTATCTTTACTTGCTTGCAACCAGTCCTTACCCTACAGCTGTCTTTGCTTTGTTTGAACACTGCAACTATGCAAGCAGATTTAAATCCCAGTAAGATAAATATATATACACACACATAAACACACTAGTACGTACATGTTTTTTTTTAATCAGGTGTAAGCTCTTTAAAAACATTTCCTCTGAGAATCCTTGTGTGTGTGTGTGTGTGTGTGTGTGTGTGTGTGTGTGTGTGTGTGTGTGTGTGTGTGTGTGTGTGTGTGTGTGTGTGTTTATCTGTGTTTTTTTTTTGGGGGGGGGGGGGTGTGGGTG
>VVHJ01054294.1:129662-146403 GCA_015107715.1 Tylochromis polylepis
CTGTCACAGCTGCTCAGATGTTCCCTTAGTTTATCATCCGCTTTAGCAAAGTCAGATGGAGGACATCTCTGTGGAAACACACAGATGTACACACATTGTGGTCCCTGGAGTAATATGTGTGTCTGAGCTTATGTGCATGTGTGTGTGAATTTTTGAATTCCTGCAGCTGAAATTTAGTGTACTCATGCATGGGCGTGAAAGTGTGCTAGTGCGATACATTTGCGAATGCTGCCATGCAAGTGTGATACCACCTTTCTCTGTGTGAGTGTGTGCTATGGTTTCCCTATACCTGTGGGGACTAATATGACTTTGAATATTCCTTACAAAAGGGGCGTTTTCTTTTTGAGACTTGGCTAACATTAGTGTTTGGTTAGGTGAAGCTAAAAGACTATTGAGTGCACAACTTTAATGAGTTTGCACATGTTTATATGAGAACCATAAACTGTACATTTGATGCGTGACTATCCTTTTTTACAGCACTTAGTAATGCACAGGCATACGCACACACCTTGGTTCACATCAGATTTATTTTATATTGCATTATACAGAAACACGAATGCAGAAAGAGGCACTAGTTACTACAAACAGTGTAGGCTATCAAAGTCCTTCTCACACATGTGCACACAAACACACAAATCAGTGTAGTGTGGGAGCCCGTACTCATCCTCAGGGTGTCAAATACTACAGTTTTGTAAAACCTGCTGGTGTCTCAGCGATTCACACAAGGTTGGTACTTGTCATATATATTGAATGCACCCTTTAGCTACAATCTTTCAAAATGCAGGGTCAGTTTTGAACGGGCATATCTTAAACCAAACCATGTTCCCAAACCTAACCAAGTAAGTTTTGGTATCTAAAGTTGACCAAACAGCAAAGGAAAACAGAGTGCAAAACACTAAATGGGTCACTTAGTAGCTTGGTAGCCCAGTTATGACTTAAGCCACTGTCACCCACTCTGCCCTCTGTCTCCTTATGAGGGCTTCTCTACTCTTTCAAACTTAAACTCCCAGCATCCATTATTATCAGCCCCACTGACAAAACTGCATTTTTTTTTTTTAAAACAACCTGGGAATGACAAAATGTTGAGTGTATGTTAAGTATGTGGCCTTTTTCTCAAATGCACTCACTTGTCATGACAAACACAAACACACACACACAAACGCACACACATTATTGGTCTGGAAACAATCTTCTCCACCCCTGTTGGTTACCCAAACATGTTGTCACCATGGCAACCAAACAGCGTGCTGTATAGCCAGGATGGGAGATGAAGGTGCTGATGATAAATCCAGTACATTATTAATCAATTCTATCTGCACTGATGCACTGTCTGGATATGCTTGTTTGTCATGAGCATGTAAAGACATGCATAGAGTGTTTGTGTGTGCGCACGTGTGTGTGTGTGTGTGTGTGTGTGTATGTTTTTTCCAGTAAGCTAGTCATCTGTTTGCCAGTTTCAACAGAAAAGTCGTCATTCTCAAACTTTGCAGAACAAAAGCCTGCATCAAAAACGTTTCATTTCAGTCTTAAGTATATATTCATATATTCATATAGATATTCACACAAGCTGTCACTGAATGTTTTACAAAGGCACTGAGAGATGAGGGTAATAATACAAAACATTTGGTCTGTGGCTCATGCTTTTGTTTTTTAAGGGAAAGTGGAGCCCAGATCCCTATTCACATGAGACCGCTGTTGTTCTGGGTCCCTCTGTGATTTGTGTTAATTTCAGAGTTCTGTGCTCTCAATCCTGTGCAAATCTGCCAACATTGTACTGCATAAATAAAAAAAAAAGGAAAAAAAATGCCTAAAGTATGGGTCACACAAAATTGTTAATTGCTTTCAAAAGGAATTAAAATTTCCAAAGCCGTTATTGGCTCTCAAAGTTGGTTACTCTGAGTAAAACATGAAAATGGTGTCAGTCCAGACGGAAATCCTACATTTATCAAGTATGTGTGTTATTTCTTGAGGGAGAAACAGAATTTATTCACAAAGGGAATGTAAACATAACCTGTCTCCACTCTATCATTTGGGAGTGGCAAGTGTCTTGCTCAAGGGTTCCACCTTGAGGCAGCTGTTCCAGCTGTTGTGCGAATGTTAACTGGCAGCCTGTGGATGAGATTTTCTCCATTACAGAGGGTGGAGACTGCTTTCCATCTGTCGTTATAGGACAGTGATAAATGGACTAATCCCTCTAGTGTAATAAGTTAACCTCTGACATTTGCATGTGTGTGTGTTGGTGTTCTCAATAGTTTAATGAAATGACTTTCACTGTGTTTGTATATGTAATTCAACGATTAACCCTTGCCATTCCTGTGTATAATTAAATTATTATCAGAGCTGCTGCGTGTGTTCAGTCATAAAAGAGGTGCGCTGTGGATGCTAAGGCTGTCAGTCCTAAAAACTATAAGTTAGATAAGTGTGGGACATTTTTAATTACCAGATCGTTATCATTTTATCCTACTATATATTTCTGATCAACTAAATTTAAGAGGGAAATATGAACTAGTTTAGTTTAGTCCTTGGGGCCTTTCTATGTGGAGTTTGCATCTTTTCCCCTGTGTTTTATGTGGGATCTTTTTGGCTACTCCAGCCTACCAAAGTCCAGCAGCATGCATGTTAGGTTAACTGGAGATTCTAAATTGTAGGTGTGAATGTGTAAGTATCAATGGCTGTCAGTCTCTGTGTGTCAGCCATGCAATAGATGGCGAGCAGTATGCACCCTGTCTCTTGTCCAGTAACAGCTGGGATAGGCTCCAGCTCCTCTATTACCCTGAACTGGATAAGTAGAATGAAATGGATGGATAATGATATAATCATATAATAATCATTATGCAAAATGAATACTTTCACTTACACCTCAGTCACAAGTCTTTATTACAAAGTAACATATTTTTCCGCTAACTTACACTAAATTACTGTTTTATTACTCTCTAATCTAAGTGCATAAACTCCCCGGCGTTACCTGAATTCAATTTCTTGTCTTTCCCAAAGTACAATGACATGGCTCGTCAGTACAGCAAGAACACATACTGTTTACTGTAAATAGAATAACAGGACAATACAAAATTTTATAAAATACTAATTCTGTTTCATGGTATTACTCCTTAAGTGCTTTTTTTGCATATTTCTTGTCCTGATGTTAGAGACTGACACGTGTTTATATTTGAAAGCTGTTATATGCACTGTAATACACCTTTTACTTTTCACATGGCTGCACAGTGGTGAGAGAGGGGGGGATTCAAATTCTGCTAACACGGTGCTTGCTGACGATTCAACATTGGTTGCAGGTCTGTGATGAGAGATAACACTTATATAAGCTGGTGTGTGCATGTTCCCATTTCTCACGCTATAGGGCAGATTTTGAGCTGTCTTTGTTATTGCCTGTAGTGGATTTGGATTAGAATATGGGTTTTGTTCCAGACTGGAAACACAAGATAAACACACTCATAAGCATATGTCCAGAGGCACTCAGTGACACACCACACAAATGCTACATTCACCGCACCCCACTCTGTAGCACTGTGACCTGGAATATTAGCTGCCATGCCAAATGCGATCAAGGCCAACTCCCACAATAAATACACAGATACACACACACTCTCCGGAATTGTTGGTATACTTTATTGGTGGAAATCTATTTTCAGAGAAAGAAATCGTCGCCTTGTCTTTGTTCTTCGACAAAACACTGTTACAATTTGCGGGCTGATTTTTCGATGTGTTGCTTGTAATTTAGATGGAGACCAACAGTGGAATAAAGAGAAAACTCTCCGTGCTGATTTTTGTGTTAAATCTCAGCTCGGGTTGCAGAACTTTGAGACTTTGAGAGAGAAAGATGGTTATTTTGCTCGTGCTATTTTAGTCGTGGCGTGTCAGCATGTTTGTTGTTCACACTGTACTAATTTCTAGCCAGTTTCTCTTGTCTTAAATTGCAAGGCACAGCTAATCTTGACCTCATCTTGTTGAAAGCATTAATTGAGGGTGATGATTAATGCTGCAGAGATCTTTCTGTTCTAGTGCCTTAGATATGTCTAAGTGCTGAATTTCTACACTTTAAATTGAGCTAGAACCACAAATGCTTGTCTGCTATGGCATATGCCTGTAGCATTCTCAATTTTATGTAGGCTGGATATCCTAGCATCAGGTACAACATATTTTGATGGAAATTGAATTCTTAAGTTTGCTTAAGTTTCCCACAGTCATCAAGGTTAAAAGGGAATACTTTTTAATGTAAATTGGCCATGAAATAGAAATAAAAAAGTGCATTGTGAACATGCTGTTGCATACCAAAAAGTCGACTGATTACATCTGACAAATTCATCATCATGTCTCACAACTGCTCACTCACCAAACTGACTAGTAGAGTTGATAAACTCTCCAGCCACTGCCACAGTTCATTTAGCCAGTAGCATTCAAGATTGTTTTTCTATAAACTGAAGGGGCCTGATATCATGGTGGACAGGAAGACTGAATTGAGCTTTGATCAGGCTAGCAGAGTAAAGTGTGTATCAGTTTGATCATTCCAGACGGATGTGAGCTGCTCCAATAACATAATAATGTAAGATTAGTCTGACATCCAGAGGAAATATGCAAACTTTCCGTAGATTTAAAAGCAAAAGAACAGCCTTCAGATCCATCCATGTGAAAATATTATGTAACCTGATAACTGGACGTGTGTCTGTGGGAAAGTCAAGTGGCGCTCGTTTCTGTTTCCTCTTGGTTTTCCAGTTTCCAGCCTGTCCTTTCCTCACTTTTCTGCCTTCTCTTCTCCTCTTCTCCTTTTTTCCCCTCCTCCCTCCCCCTTCTCTTCAGCAAAACCATCAAAGTGAAAATAATTGATGACGAGGAGTATGAGAAGAACAAAACGTTCTACATAGAGATTGGGGAGCCTCGCCTGGTGGAGAGCAATGACACCAAAGGTCAGGAAGAGGGTGAGCCTCATGATCCTGCGAATATTGAAACCTTGACCCCAGAGTGTCCGCCGCACTGCAGAGGCCGCATGTTCTTAACACATGGAGGCACACAGGAGGGGATTTATTGTTCTCCTGCTGTTGTGTCCTAAATATGACAGCGAACATGCGGCAGACTGTAGGTCATCTCATCTCACCACATCCACTACATCTTTGTCTGTGTGCATGTCTATGTGTGCTTTTTGTGTATATACCTTGCCATGATGTTTGTTTATCATGCATGCATTTACCACCTCCCTCTATGTATGTGTACGTGTGTTGTCCCATACAGGAAGACCATAACCGTTAGGATCTTAGACCGGGAGGAGTACAATAAGCAATCCTCCTTCTACATTCTGCTTGAACCCCCCCAGTGGAGACGAAACAGGAAGGAACAGACAGGTGTGATGAGCACTAAGAATGCACTTTGAGGTTTTCATGAATCCTGATTCAACAGACCATTACCAGAACTAAGTTCCTCATTCATTCTTATGACACAGTTCTCTTTTGTTACTGTAGTTGCTGTGTTATGTTATTTTGATTGGGCTGTTAATGTTAACCGTTATCTCTGCACAGAGAATGATATATATAGTAATAGTAATTCCATGCAATATACTCAATCTGAGCAAGTTTTCAAATATACAGTGTGTTCAGAATGTAAAATTGACAAAAATTAAAGCTCATTTTTACGCTATTCTATTACAGTGCTATGTATTGGGAAATGATGGAGTTACTTCCAACTTGAAAAATATAAAGCAGTTGTGGGTGGTGGTGAAAAAGCTCCAGAAACACTGAGTAAAAAACATGACTTTTGAAGAGAGCATTTGGCAATCTCTGTTAAGTTTATTTGGCAGTGTTCTTGAAATGTTGGAATTTATTTTATGATTTCTGATTTTCTTTTTCCAGCCACCAACCCAAAGCCTAAATATTTGAAATGTACTTTTAAATATGACAAAGAAAAGCGGTAAATCTTAACGTCTGAAAAGTTTGCACCATAGGAAGCAGTTGTTTGATAATTAAAGTAGCTGTTTAAATTTTTACATAACTTATACTTAGGGCTGTCAACGTTAACATGTTAACGCCGATTAATCCGTCATCACGATTAACGCGATCAAAATTTTTAACGCAATTAACCCATCTGGAGCGCAGAATGACTCAAAATCCCTGAAATGTCTCTGTCAGCGCATTTCGGGCAGTTTGTCCAAAGATTTTGATCACATTAATCGTGATGACGGATTAATCGGCGTTAACGCGTTAACGTTGACAGCCCTACTTATAATTAAGGTGACTAATCGCTGCAGGGCACCGTCTAATATATCTCATATATAAAGACCATACATTATTAAAAAATAATATATTTTGCATATAGAAAAATCAAACAATATCCAGGGAAAAATATAGATTTTATCATCAGGTTATCAGTGCATGAGAGAACCTTGTTCTTGTCACTGTAGGCAATACAACATAAGTTTCCTCAGCTTTCTAACCGGGTGAGCCTTTGCATCTGTGCACACTGCCAGCATAGCTGATTACACAAATCTCCAAACATGGAAGCAAAGAAAAGAGACTACAGAGTCAGTGAGCCAGTTTTGTTTTAGTTTTTTTTTTTTAAATCATTTATATTTTATGTAAACTCTGATAAGATAAGAGACAAGAGCACTTTGCAGTTAGAAAGAAAAACTGGCACTTTACTATAAAACATAAAATCAAAGCATCTGTTGCACTTATAGCATATTTCTGCAGTGACACAGAGCAGCACCCTTGTGTTTGCTCTTGATTTAGCAGATCTGTTGATTTGGGATTCAGCCTGAGCACACACAGATCAGTTGTGCTGCTCCCTTCTGGACTTGTCTGTTTTTCTTCCTTTATTTTTTTTATTCTTATTCTTTTTGCTATTCCTCCTCTGCTTCACTTCAGATGTGTTTACAGTAGAGCAAACTGAGCAGGAATCACACCTGTCCTCTCCTTTCTTCTCCTTTCCTTTTCCTCTTATCTACTTTGTTTCCCCCTCATCCAGCCAAGAGCTTTCTGAGATATGTTCTCTGCTGGCGTTTGAAAATGTCACTTCTCGATTCAAAATGTTCTTGTACAGCTGGATTATGGCTCACTAGGTTAAAAAAAAAACCAACAACAAAAACCATATAGAGGCAATACCTAAGAGACTGTTAACTGTGGGGTTAACAATTACATAAATGCACATGACTGACAAAGAACTTCTCTGATTATAGTGGATGATAACTGCCTACTGGGCCTGCTAGTAGATGGGAGAGAAGAACTATTGGCCCATATCTATGGGAATCATAATGACTGATAATAGCCGTTCACTGTGCTGATAACATATTAACGGGTGGAAAAATCCACAGTGACACACGGCTGTTCTTCTTTCACTCATGACATGTTGACATTCCACAGAGCTACTATTTACGAAGAATCTGTAGCTTTTCTACATTTTAGAAAATTAAATATTCCACAGACAAAAGCTGTTTCCTAAATTTTAATTTAGTTGTATTTGAGCCATATCAAGCTTTACTCTTCCAGGAGGAAGAATGTTTCAGTGTTTCACACATCATTGCTAAGCGATCACACAAACTGGTGCAGTTAAGCCAGTGATGAAGAAGTTTTGTTAAGTAATCTAGTAGATGAGCCAACTGAAATTTTATAAGCTCCCAAACATATTTTCTATAATAATATGTATCTCCTGAAATGTTGATTCTATGTTGTTCTGTGATGTTGATTTAATGACTGAGCTAAAAATGATTTCTGTTTAAGTGCTTCCACCATGTAGTTTGGCTTTAGATGTGCATCTGCATGTTAGTGTTTGTCTGCATCTCTGTGTTTGCCCTTAATCACTTGCTGAATCTGTGGAATCTCCAGTGTGTTTATCCATTATCTCATATGAGGTGCTCATCTCCCTTGTTTTCTATTACAAAGTAATTTACTGTTTTTGTTTGTTTTTTTAAAAAAGGGGTTTTTTTTAAAGTGAGAAATGTTCCATTTTATATATATTGTTGTTTTGACACATACTGCAGGGATTGAGAAATCACATACTGTTAAGGAGTTTGAGATATATCCTCAGTGTGCTGTTTACATGTTGTCTAAAACAAGTTTTATGACCTTAAATGTACTTCAGCTCTTTTGGGTACGCTCATTAAAAGTAGTTCTTTCTCTCTGTGTGTTACACTCACACTGAGCAGTCATATCAGTGTGCTAATGGCAGCATGTGTTTACCAGGCATCAGCAGTGTTTACAGTGATGAGGGGATCAAAGACAAGGGCTGGATATCACATTATCACAGTCAGGAGATCAACCACACCTCCGGGATACACAGGAACACACGTACACACAGTTTGTGTGTTTAATGAGTGGGTTTGATGATCTGATGTGCTGGTTGTCTATACTGAATGAGCCCTGCACAGCTCTTTATGGCATTAACCCCTTTTTTGTGTGTGGTTGTCCATCCTGTTGTTTATTTGAGCATGTTCTGTATGCATATATGTGTGTACACGTATCATTGTGCACTTGCATTAGCAACAGTACGGTTTTTATCTTGGTCATAGAACATTTGACCAATTTTTTGTATCCTCCTGAAGGTATTCAAGGTTGCGTGAGAGTTTGCCCAACTGTTTTACATGCGTTTTATCGAGAAGGCATTTGACCGTGTCCCACAGGGGATCCAGTAGGGGGTACTTTGGGAGCACAGGTATCTGGCCTTTCCACTTGTTCTTGACTCTGCTTTTTGCAGACGATGTGGTTCTGTTGGCTTCATCAGGTGGTTGCCTCCAACTGGCACTGGAGTAGTGGTTTGGAGTCAAGTGTCAAGTGGTGGGAATGAAAACTAGGACCTCAAAGTCTGAGCCCATAGTTCTCAGCTATATTGCTTGTCAGGGCCTAGCTGCTACCCCAAGTGGAGGAATTTAAGTATATCTTGTGATCTTGTTGGAGAATGAAGGGAGTGCTGGGAGACTGACAGGCTCCTAGAAGCCTCTTAAGTGAAGTTTTTTAAGCATGTCACAATAGGAGGAGGCCTCAGGGCATACCTCTGAGAGACAGGTTATATCTCTCGACTGGCTTGGGCTGGAATTGTAATGCCTCTGTGTTCAAGCACCTCCTCAAACTTGGTGCGTTTGAAGTGGTGGCTAGGGAGAGGGAGGTCTGGGTGTCTCTGCTTAGACTGCTGTACCCACAACCCAAATCTAGATAAGCAGCAGAAAATGGATCCATAGATGGATAACTGATTTAAGCAGTTATATTCAGTTTTGGATTTATAAACCATAGTGTCTGATTTCCATCCTGTTCTAATTTAAGGGACTAGAAATAGTAATAATCAAATATACTAAATATTTTTATATGCTTTGCCTTAGAAAAGCAATATCTGATGAGATTAGAAACAAAAAATATCTCTATAAATATGTCTTTAAAGGTATAATTCTTATGTTGTGGGGTTACATACATGCAGTATGTTTTTTATTCAATATATGAAAAACAAAAAGTGGACCTGATTTACTCGCTGTGTTTTTGCAGCTATATTCCACTTCTAGGCTTCTTCTTCCTCCTGCTACATTTGGATTGACAGTCCAGCCCTCAGGGACAAATTAAGAGCATGGTGCACAACCCTGTGAATGTCAAAAGAAACAAGCATTCAAATGCTAGCATTTCTGAAATCATTTCTTCAGGCATGGAAACTGCAGGCTTTTCTACTGAAGATTGGTGAGACACTGCTTTCATCAGCAGTGATAATCAACTTTTATCAGTTCTACACAGATGCTGATGTTTGTTCTTTATACATCGTGAAACTAAAAATGTTCTGTATTTGGTCAAAACAGCATTGCACTATACAAACACATAGGACCACTTACACATTACATCTACAGGAGTTGCTCTGCCCTGGAAACCCATGCCATGAAGCTCCCAGCACACATTTTTTGCGCTGATGTTAATGGCAGAGGTTGGTTTTGCTGGTTATTGAGTTATTGAGTCACCAGGGCATTTGTGACTATTATGCACCATGCACCTCAGCAGTCACCAGCTTTATGTGGTCTGTAATTTCATAGCTGAGGTACTGTGATTTTTACCCCTCAGACATAAAAGGCATGACTCCACTGCACAGGCAGGCTGGCAGAAATCCTAAAACCTCCAAAAAATGTTGGTATGGTGGTGGGATGTGGTGTGTGGCTCAGCTGCAGGACAGGGATGCAGTAGTGGGTTCAGGGGCAGTGCCAGGGGGAAATTGGCTGGCATGGCTGCCATCAGCTAATCACGATTCTCCTATTTATCATAGGAGGACGCTGGAGGAGGAGCTGCAAATGCAAATATCCTTGAATGAGGCAAATAAAAGTGCTTTGAGTGCTCAGATAGAGTAGAAAAGCACTATATAAGAACCAGTCCATTTAACAGAGTGAGTCTCGGGCAAGCTTGAATAATGGTGACCTTGAACGAGGTCTGATATTCTGACAATCTTGTGAACACGATAACTAAGATGTGACCTAGGATTTTTAAATTAAAAATCTCAGAGAAGTTAGAATCTCAGAAGTCCAAGGACATGTTTTCTGAAAATGTTGTGTGAATGTGGTAACTCAAGAAGGAAGTTACCAAATTTTGTCAAGGTTATACCATAGGTGCTGAGCACGTTGAGGGGTAGCACTGGCAGCTTTTTATAGCAGACACAGTTGAATCTGTGAAAACATGAGACTGTTGTTTTTGTATTCTAATTTCCAATTAGTGTTTACTGAGGTTGCAGTTTCAGTAAATCATCATTATTATTATTAATATAGTAAACTCAGTAAATTAGTACAGAGTACTACACAGAGCCTCTGGAATGTAGAATTGGTTTTCTCAGAGCATTTTGGCACAATCCAACATATTTTAAATTGGCTTTTAAGTGTCCTACCCCTGAGACAGCTGCCGAGCACAGTCCAAAAGAGGCACATTCACTCTCCAGTGTTGATTAATTTGTGAATTGTGCCCTCAGATATGAATCCCAGAAAACAGCTCCGACATACAAGGTTTTATGACTGAGAGAATATAGTCAGCTTTTCTTTCAGCAAGATCCCATTTCATCTTTTGTTCTTTTATTCTGAACCAAAGATAAAAGGCTGATAGTCTTGTCTTTTGATGCGGCTGTTTCATTTACCTGTGTTTTGCTTAAAGGAAATTAGGTTCACAGAATTCATATACTGTCTAAACAGGCAACTGATTTGATATTTGTTGTGCTGATATTATGCAAAGAAAACAGAGGGGAACAGTGCAGTTCAGTAATTTCTTGTAGTCACTTGACTTTACTGGAAATAGAAGAGATATTGATAACAAGGCTTTTTTAGTACACGGTTGCCATTTACAAGATTTTACATGCTGCAGTAAGCAGAGTACATAAAATATAATCATCAATCTTGTTATGCTAGGTATTCAAAAGCACAGAATGCTGCAGTGTCTTTACTCATACCTGGTTTGTTAGCTAAGTTTTCTGTTGTGATCAACTCAGTAGTGATGAGGATGATGAAAAGAGAGAGACATTATTGTATGAACCGGATCTTTATTTTCTTTACTGTAGGGTAGTGAACTTGATGCACAACATTTAGATAGCCTAAGTCTGTGCATATCCAAATACTTTATAGCTGATTACGCACAGATGCCCTAAAGAGCAATGTTTAGCCAATAACAATAGTATCACTCCACCTCAGTTTTCAGCTTAAACCTCAGCGGTTTATCACAACTTTAGCTAAGCTCCAGTATTTTGAAGGGATCTTCAGCTCATGTGTCAATGCTTCAACATTTATCAGCCTTAAATTTCACTTATTTTTCAACCCGAGTCTGCTTTCAGTTAATAGAACTGTTGCACATAGACAAAAGACGGCTTTCAATGTGTTTCTGTTGATTACTTTATCCTCTTCTGGTACTGGTTTCCTCCATCTCCCTTTCAATAACTTTTGGAGAGAAGATATGAATATTTGTTCAGCTCTGGCTTGTTTGTGCAGGTGCAGCTAGATATTTATTGTTTGCATGTGGAGGAAGATATCAAATTGGGTGACAGTATTGTTGCAGACATGAAGTGTTGGTTTCTCTTGTTAAATAAAGAAAATGGATCTGGATGTTTTGGGTGATCGCATCTGTTATGCACATTTTTTTTTTCTGAGGGTAAACGCAATTGAATTTTCACATGGAAATTCTGAAGTTTCTGGTGGACCTTCAGATACAGCAGTATTCAAATTTTGTCCAGAGGAACCTCAGACAGTAGTTCACCACAACCCGTGATCCTAAATATTTCAAATTGGGAGGAAAAGTGCAGCATGAGGAAGGAGTATTGCTGAGAGGGAAACAGCTGAAAACACACATGCCCTGCAGAAAGTAATAATGACCCCATGTCCTAAAACATGCAAGCATGTACACAGTATCAAACATGCACGGAGGGATACAATTTATACTAACACAGAGGTAAACATACGTAAATTGTAGCGTGCCCACACATGCATAGAGATACATATGTGTGCATGAATATATCTGACAGATGTCATCCCCTCTCATACTCCTTTTGCTTATGTCCTTTTTCTGCCCCTGTGTGCGCGCATGTGTGTGCATCAGAATTTTTGTGTGTCTTGTTATGCAATAGTACATATGATCATTAATTCCAGCATTGATTAAGATGGTGCATGTGTCAAAACAGCATCAACTAATAGGATACATGATACGCTTCATCATGCCAGTCAGCACGTTTCTGTGTATCTCTCCATGTTTTGTTTGTTCATTAGTATGTACATTACCTATCCATAATGTACAAACCCACTGAACCCTGTGTTGTGCAGAACAGTAAACATCATTAGAAATCTATTTAATGAGGGACTGCAAAACAGAATCATTAACTCAGCAAAATCACCAAGCAATACAACAATATGCAATTCTAAGTAATTTTCACATATGCAGTGATTAATGGTCATTTCACATTAATGCTTGTGCTGTTTATTTTATATTACTGAATGAGGACATGATTATTTTTTTTCTCCATATTCAGTGCTATATTGTTTAAAATGGAGGTTAGGTTCATTAAATTTTAGGCTCCTCAAATCATTCAGTTTTTCATTACTACTCGAATTAAATCTGTAGAAGTTAAGATTATTTATAAGAGCAATTTTAAATTTTTGAAATCAGTATTGCACAGCTTATGCAATTACTACAGAAGAAAACACCCAGCAAGAATATGCGCTGTAAGAACTATGGAGCAAGACTGATTAAGTCAGAAAGTGTATTATCTGCTGGAATGTAGGTAAACTGTAGAGCAGCAGGATAAAGAGAGTGCCCTGTATGTGATTTGCCAATTGGATGCGTAGAAGGGTAACAGCTGAGCCATATGTGCCTGGGCTGGCTCTGAGGTCAGCTGATCTGTCAGGATTGCAGCTGAGCTTGACTTTGATCCAAAAGGTGAAGCTTTCCATTTACCAGTCCGTCTACATTTCAGGCCTCAACTATGGTCACAAGATCTGAGTAATAGCTGAAAGAGTAAGGTTGCAAATACAAGTGCCCAAAATGATTTTCCTCCATATGGTGGCTGAGCTAACCCTTAGAGACAGAGTTAGGAGACATCTGGAGGGAGCTCAGACTAGAGTCACTGAGTCATTATACTGTTTTTTATTTTCCCTTGCTACATTCATTTACCTACCTTCTACCCATTTTTTTTTTTATTATTTTCAACCTCTCTTCTCTCTCTTTTGCTTTTTCAAAATATTCCAAATAATATTCTTTCTCATCTATATCCCCCATATTCTTCTCCTTTATTTCCATTCTCTCTTTTTTCCCTTTCTGTTCTTCAGTCTCATGGAATGAACCTGTTAAAACTCTGCAAAGTCTTTAAAAGTTCTTCTTGTCCATCTGCTTTTGTGCCTCCTTCTGTGAGACTTCAGAACTGTGACAGTATAACAACTGCTTCTTCCTCCGTCTTGTCCCCCTGCTGTACTGTTTAATCCTGTCAGAGGCCCCGTCTTCTCGTTTCCCAACTGTCTTCTTCCTCCTTCCATCTACATATCTCCTCCTTCACAAGGCACAGTAGCTTCTCCCCTCTGCTCCTCCTTTGTTTTTCTCTCCTTGTCTTCCCTCTTTTTCCTTCTACCTTCTCCAATGACACTTGAATCAATTAAACATGACAAAAAATTCTCTATTCTCTCTGATTGTTCTTTCTTTCCTTCATCTTTGCCCCTTACTCAACCTTTGTACTCTCTTCTTCCACTCCAAGTCACCTTCTATCTCTTCTGCTAAAGTAGGGACTCCATCAAACATGACAAGGTGTGAAATCCCACATGCACACCGAACACATGCTACCTCCTGTCAGACACGTATTGACAGATGTTTCACCAGGCAAAGCGGCAGACAATTCCTAAAGACAATACTGTGGAGAAAATTCGGAAAGAAGCACATATCTAGCACAATTTTAAGTTCAGAAACAGAATGTTTCTTGCCAGAGTGCACCTTTAAAGTTAACATCTGTATATGGTGTTGGACCACATTTTTTTTACGCAGAATTTGGACTGATGGTTTACCTGGATGAGTTTTATGCTGATACAAAAGCTTTATATGCTAGTCATGAAGTAGAAGTAGAAGGTGATGGTAACAGTGGTCCCAGTGGTAATTGGAGCACTAGGTGCAGTGACTCCCAAGCTAGGCGAGAGGCTCCAGCAGATCCCAGGAACAACATCCAAGATCTCTGTCCAAAAGAGCGCAGTCCTAGGAACAGCTAAGATACTGCGCAGGACCCTCAAGTTCCCAGGCCTCTGGTAGAGGACCCGAGCTTGAAAGATAGACTGCCTGCAGGGGCGAGAGGGGAATTATATATATATATATTAAAAAGGTGCCATATCTGGCAAGAGTTGAAGGTTTTGACCAAAATAGAAACAAGAAACTAAAACATTCCCTCCTGGAAAGCATTTTTAATGGTACACTTTGTTGTTCACCCCGAAATTACAAAACTATTTCTGGCAAAGGATGGAAAAATAAACAAGTCCAGACCCTGCTTCTTCACTTGATCTCTACAATAAGCTACTCAACTATCCAGCAACAACTCTTGTTGAATGGTTGAGTATCAAATATGGTCATGCTGTAATCACTGAGTCTAATCTACTTGTTATGGTGTGTCGTACTATATGGAGCCCCGAATCAGTGTTATCTGATATAACAATAAAAGTACATTGGGGCTGGTGAAGTGTATGCCTCTCAGCTGCTCCTTTGTGGCCTTCTTTTGATAATTTCACACATGAACTCCAAACGGTATCAGGAAAATCAAATTAGGAAATTATTTTAAGTTGCCCCTTCTCACATGTACCAGACAAAAATGTTTTCTATATAGCTGTCCTATCTTCACATTCACAACTGGATGGACATGTGAGGCCTAAGTTAACCATACAGGAAGTTCTACTACTCACACTCAAATGGTATCAATCAGGGATTAGGGAACTTGCTATTACGAGCTGGTACAGTAAAGATTAGTTTGATGACCAATCTGGGTAAGCTGGACACTGTATAATGTCTTGAAAATGGGCACAATGTATGTGTGAAAACAGCCTAGAGCTTAGATTTTAGAGTTAAACGGTTTTCTTTCTAAAGAAAAAAAAAAATCAAAAGACACATCTGGAAAAGGTTACATAAAATATGAACTTGTAACTCTCAAACTGGAGGAAGGAGGCTTATCTGTAGGTTTGTAGCTATTAAAAATGTTTTAAAAATCCAACGTCACTTACTTATGCTAAAGCGGGAAACAAAAGACTTACTTTGTTAAAATCGGCTAACTAGTTTCTTTCTTTAAAAATGATAAATAAAAAGAGAAGAACAAAAAAATTTGTCATGCAAGTTTATGGCAATATACAAAGTCATGTTTCAAAAAAGTTATTTTTTCCAAGTGGTTTAACAGTTCATATATTGGAATAAGTCTGGCATTAGTATTTGCTGTCCATTGTGGAGGATAGGAAAAAAAACAATCAAGTAAAATAATAATAAAATAATAATAATTCTCTTTTCTAGCAGGTGTAACCTGGACGTGTGTCCCTCTATCCTGTAAAGGAAAATATACTGCAGATCCCAGGTATAATGTCTACAATATGTGAATCCAGGGCTTGTATCAAAAATTAGACCTAGGACCTCCTAGTACAAAATTATCACAGGGTTCCACATTCATGCTCACTGATCAGAAAACTCTAGGTTTGGGCAGGAGATTGGCAGTAGCAAACTCAGTAAGAGTGAATAAGACCTCCAACCCACACAACACGCAGGACACAGATTCATGAAACAGAAAAATTGCTTTATATAAAATAGAAATACCTTTAAGTAAAACAAATAACTCAAATGGATGCAAAACAAGGAAAATAAAATAAAATGTCAACCCCCCCCCCAAAAAAAGGAAAATGTGGTACCACTTCACTATTTACTGGTTGTCAACCTTCAGTTTCTTATGATGTCAGTGTCATTTAGTTACCAGCTTATCTTAGCCAAGAACAAAAAACAACCTGAGTCTCAAGTGGAGAAAAGTAGCAAAATAACTAATAAGGTGGCTCTCAGGTAGACTCCTTTTTGGGTTTTTGTCCTACCACCCTCCTGATACAGCAAACATCCACATGTCGACGTCCTGACACGCATAAAGCATCCACGACAGCAATGGCATCCTGGACCGCGATGGGCAGTTCCTCACGTGGCACAGACAGAATTAGTCCCTCAAAAAAAAAAAAAGAAAAAAAAAGAAAAAACAGTCTGTACACAAGTATGCAGAATGTTAGATTTCCACATTTCTTAAATGTCCTCGTTCTTTTGTAAAAATAAAAATA
>VVHJ01054333.1:0-15142 GCA_015107715.1 Tylochromis polylepis
TAGACCCCGGGGCAGTTTTTTTTTTTTTTTTTTTCCTGGATTCTTATTGCTGTGTTGTACCAGTGCAAACATACTATCTCATTCACTTGGTCACTGTGTCTCTCTTTGTTATACATATATAAATGCACACACAGCAAGCGTAAAAAATAATATTGCATAGCTGTAATCTATAATATTTAATAGCAGAATAATGTCACAGTGTGAATGCATATTTCCAACATTTAAGTAGTAATGGGTTTTTTTTCAATAATGTTTACAAAAACCCAAACTTGCCCAAAACCAGTGCATCTTACTGGCCTTGTTGTCAGCAGAGTCAGTGACAACCTTACTCAAGTCCAAAGTCCTGTTGGTATACTCATCATGTTCTCCTCTCTCCTTCCTCTCTAGGGCACCACTTTAAAAAAAAAAAAAAAACTCCAAACATTTCATTTCTTTGGCACACTGAACATAATTTATTGTGCCGCTGCACTGACAAAGTACTTTATAAAAACATTGCAAACAGACCGTGATGTTCCTTCCACTGTGCTTTGGAGCTTGGATGAGATTTTGGTGTTGGTGTGCAATGCCTTGTACCTCCAAACAAGCTTTTTTGGCTTAAAATGGTTCAATAGTTGGCCACAGAGCATTGTCTAACAAGTGGACTTTTGCAATCTTCATCCCACGGTCTGAAGATATGCTTGTTAGGTTAATGATGATCCTAAATTGGTCGTGGTGAGAATTTGAGCGTGAGCCCCACAGCAAACTGACAATCTGTCTCCAGCCCTCCTGAGACCCTGAACAGGATAAGTGGAATAGAATGTCTTTAGAAATATTTTACAGGCTTTTCCAGCTCATTACATCTCTGTAATTTATCTTTTAAGGTCCTGTGAACATTGTTGAGATTGAAGTATAATTCAAACCAAGTAATCTCTCGAGGAGAGCAGACTTTATCACCAACCAGTCTTTGTGTGACTTTATTTTTTTTTTTAAATTACAATCCATACTTCAAATGTCATCTTCTTAATTGGAGCACATGGGTCAAAGCAGTTTCTAGAGAAGTCGTTAGCACAACTTACTCCAGCTTGCACTGTTGATAACTACCTAGTTTTACTGTTGAACACATGAATATAACTTTTATGCATTATTTTGTTTGTTACCTTTTTTATGGCCTGCAAGTTCAGTTCTCTGTACTTCCAAAGGGTTCTTTTGTATTTGGCTGCAGTTTTACTTTTTAGACTTTATTGAGTTTTATTAGCTGGTGTATTTAGACAACAATAAATGATAGCAGTCCTTTTGTTTAAAAAGTTTGTTTACAAGTGCACTGAATTAGCTTTTTATCGAGTCTCTTTTTACACTCGTCTACTGAAAGGCTGCCATTTTAACCATATAAAGTCAGGTGTAAGCTTTAAGTTTACTATATCTCTTTCCTTCTTCGTATTTCTTTCTAGCCTATTTCCTGGGAATGATACTGACATTCATCGTGATGTTGCTGTCAGGAATGGGACAGCCTGCTCTGCTCTACTTGGTGCCCTTCACTGTGATAACTTCTGCTGTGGTGGCAGGCTGCAGGGGGGAGATGAAGCAGTTCTGGGCTGGAACCACATACCAGGTGAGGGGAGGAGAGGGAGAATTGTATTGGTATTTTCCTCTTATTCCAAAGAACTTCATTTCTCTTGTAGCTGTCATATTTGACTGTCAATACCAGTTCATAAAAAAACTGTCAACATTTTTTGCTTTTTTTAAATCAGGAGGACGGAATAAGAAATGTAGTCACAGACTTCATGATTATTAATATTTACCTTACTAATATGGAAACCCTGACATGCTTTAGTTGTAGGCTGTCTTTGTTTACCATAATGAAATGACAGTCCTTTAAAAAAGGAGGAAAAGGGAAAGAAGATCACTGGTTAGTTTTCCTGTGTGTCAGCTGGAGCTCTTAGAAGAAAACTTGACTGTTCGCTTGCTGGATTCTTGCAGAGCGAGTTTTTCTTGCCTGGTAGTTGTTTTAAAACAAACAGAAAGATCCTGTTCACTGTCAGCTGGAGTTTCATAGCTTGCATCATTTCCAATTTGCCTGTCAGCTGTTTTCATATACAAGTCAGCTGTGAAAAAACTGGTCTCACCTGACACGACAGGCTGTTCAGAAAAGTGCTTATATTATATTGAATTGCATGGTGGCCTCAAAGAATGCTGTTTATTCCAGGCTGTTTTTCCCTGTTGTCTTACTGTTTCCTGACCTAGAAAAAAAATGTGACACCCCGTTGTGACTGAGAATGGTTTTAACTGGAACAGCTTCTGGCTTAAATGTTGCCCTCCCAGGATGACAAATGTGAAAATGATGATGATTATCTTTGCATGGATTTCTGTAAACTCTGACCTAACATATAATCCAAAAATCATGCATATTAGGTTAAGTCTAAATTGGGCATATTTGTAGTGTAAATGTTTGTCTGTCCTTATGTGTTAGCCCTGTGATAGACCTCTCTAAGGTGTTCCCTGTCCCTGACCATGTGACAGCTGGAATAGGCTCCAACCATTTGGTGACCCTAAATTGGAAAAGCAGTTAGGAAATGGACAGGATGTCTATAAATTCTGTTTTCCAAACACATCACTTGAAAATGTGAAATATTGTAGCAGTCCTCAGTGTTATTCAGCTACCTCTCCTGTTAATCTCAGTGAGGTTGGGCTAGATGAACTACATCTCCAGCAATTCTGATCCAACTTAAGGTCCATTCTGACTAAAATCTGTAACAGCTGGAGAACCTCACCAAAGCTACAGAGCAAGGACTACAACCGCCAGCTGTAGTCCAAAACGGCAGTTTGGCAGTGCATCTCCAGGATGAGGGACTCACTGGAGATGCAGTTAAGTAACAGTGTGAAGCACTGCAACAGCAAACTGGACATCTCACAGGCAAGGAAGTACAAGAAAGATTGGAAATGGTGTCAACTAAACTAAGAATAAAATGTCTAGATATAGCACCTTAAATGGAAAAAAAGAAAGAAAAAAAACAGAAAAGCTTTATCTAACTAGAACTGTTAATTCTAAGGGATATAGTGTACCAAGCATAAAAGTATTTACAGTATACTGAGAAATGCATAATAAACAGAATTTTAAAAAAGGACAAAATTAATGAAATGTTGGAGAGCAAGAATAAACTAAGCCTGCTTTTGAAGGAACAGGAGAAATACAACAGTTAAACTGGAAAGGATAATGACACAAAGTATGTTTTTAGTTAAGATTTGAGTACTTAATGAGGTAGACTCCTTGATCTTAAACAGATTGTTTCGCAGTGAAAACCAGTCTGCTGCTTTTAACTGTTAACAGCTGTCGGTTAACTGACCTAAGCATATGGCACGGGGCATAAAATGATAACAAATCTGATAGATAAGCAACAGTCAGCTTAGATAAGCTGATTGTTGCTTGGGATAGACAAGACCATGCAACCACTAAATATAGAAGCAACTCAGCAGGCTTCAAGAAATATAGGAACTGGTTTTATTGTTTGAGCTTGTGAAATCAAAAGAATAAAATCAAGCTTCTAAACTATATACCTTTAGTTCTCAGATTAACTTTGATACAAAGACAGCCATCAGTCAAAAATATAACTTTGACATTTCTTTCTCACACGAGAGAGGCTTATTATATTTGAAAGGTTTAGAGAAATCCATGCAGTCAATATGAAAATATCTGTAGTTCTCACATTTGCCATCCAGACATTCAAATTAATCACAAAACATTAAACATGTAACACTCTGTCAAGGCTGGGTGAATTTGTAGGCGTGTGCGTGTGTGCGTGTGTCCATGAGAGTGAGACATGCAGAAACTGTAAAAGAGATACAATTCTGACCTGGCTTCATTTTCACCAGGTCTTGGACTCATCCAGGGAACCTTTGCTGCCAGGTGTGCTTCCCTCCAAACCCCAGACCTCTCCCCTGCATCACTCCTGTCATTAATGTCACTTACTGCAGTGCCTTATCGTCTCTTACCACCTTCTTTATCACCTTTTCTTTTGACATTATAACTCCTGATTTCCAGGGTCGGTTTGATATTTAAAGACAAACTGCATATTAACTTGTTTAAAATTCAAATAAATTTTAGGACATTAGTTTGAGTGTATAATAGTACATCATTTTAACCATTAGGTGTCTCCAGTTGACTGAAAATAATCTTTGATGTGTCTAAAGTGACTCTTAGCAATATGAGAAAGTGGACTTGTCTAAAAGCTTCGGCCCTGGAATGATATTAACTTATTCCCCCCCCTTTTTTTTCTGTAGTATTTTTTTGTTTTGTTTTTTGTCCTTTTTTGCTTCCTTTTCCAGCTTTTTCAAGTCAACAGGATTTAATAACTGCCCCATCCTTCGTGCAGTTCCCAATGTGTTCATGTTGCCCTTTGCATGATTTTGCTTGCAGTTAACGTGGGAGAGCGGTGGCATGAATTTTTGAATGCGTTATCTCTGTTGTTTGGTATTTGTAGAACACATCATATATGCAGCTTGCATTATAAATTAAAATCCTGTTTAAGAGTCTGCCTTTCTTACTAAACTAAAAGATTAAAGTGACCTATTAACATGTTTTCTTTTCTTTAGAGGGAAGAACTGACCACTCCGTGGAAGCCGAAAGATGCTGACTTAGTGTTGAAATAGACTCCGTCTTCTTTTTCTTTTTTTAAATCTCAATTTAATATTACATTTGCAAAGCAAGGGAACACATGTTATTGATCAAAGGATCCTTCAAGCAGTACATTGTGATTGATGTGAAAGATAAATGAATGCTGTGTAGGTGCAACTGAGATATTAAAGTGATTAAAAACACATGCTTAGGGCCTGAAAGTTCTGTCAGGTTCACTTTGAGAAAACCTTGAGAAAGACATAATGACAACTTTGCCTTGGTGATGATTGCATAAAAGAGAACAAGAACGCACTTTATAATATTCAGCTTGGCAGTTGTTACATTGGGGATGAGTTTGGGGTTTAAATTAATTGTAGCTATTTTGATAACTAGGGTTTGTGTGTAACCTGTTTGTAAGATGTGATTTCTTTCGTTGCCTTATATTAAATAAAAAACCAACAAATTGTATTTCATATTCTTGTCTATAGAGTTCAGATTTTTAATTTGTGGCTTTTAAGTGAATAAACATGAACTGCACAACAAGCAAATCCCAGTTGTGGGGGGAGTATAAACATATATAGGTCATATTAAAGTTTTTTCCCACCTTTAATATGACCTATAACCTGTACATTTCACACAGTGAACCCTTTCTGGTGACGGCATTCTTATGTTGACTTCAATGTATGCTTTGGGTTGTTCTGAAAGGTAAAATTCCTCTTCCACATCAGATTTCTAGCAAACGCCAGATGATTTGCCTGAACTGAAAATCCATTTCCAGCTGCCATCACCATGCTTTACTGAGGGTATGGTGCTGTGCAGTGTGGTTTTTGTGCCATAAAATTAAACCTCTATCTAATCATACTGTAACACACATTCTCACATGCTTTTTAGAGACTGAGCTGCAAAATCTAGATGTGTTTGCATAGTTTTCTCTGTAAGAAAACTATTCTAATTTGCCACCTGGCCCCATGATTTAAACAATAATTATAGCTAAGACAGCGTGGTGATACATCTGTAAGATGTAATGTTTTCTCAAATTAGTAAAATTTTATTTGTGTAGAAGGGCTTTGACACGATTTAAAATCAATGGCTACCTTTCTCGTTCCCCAGATCCGCAAATATGCATCCTCAACTCCCCTCCCACCTGAGGTGTGGTTGGATGAGGAAAGTAGAGACACGAGAAGAGAGGAGTTGAAGATGCAAGCATTCAACTAAATGAGACCGCCTTAATTCTAGCCTCATTCTAGACTGATCATAATCTTTCCTGCATTGGTACAGCTGCTCAAATACTGCTGTATTTAATGATCTCTGGTAAAAAAAAAAAATGCTTATTTTATGTTTAGGATATTTTTTTTAATTCACAGCATGCAATGTGACAATATATTACAAACAGAAACAGTGAAGGACAAAGTTTGGTCATCATAAACAAATGAAACAGACTTCCTGGCTAAAGAGTCCTCCTCCAACCATGGTCTGTATATTCCAGCTGTGTGCCATGCCCTTTGATACATTTGAAGGTGAAAACACTTCCTTGACGGATACACCTGCACATCATTGGTTATAGCTGTTTTTGTAACCTTTTTTCTTTCCTCCTGGGATATCCCTCAGCATGCCAAGATTAATTAAGGAGGACAGAGGAAACCAGGAGGCACAAATCGGGGAAAAAAGAGAAAAGCAACATCTTTTCACTCCTTGTGTATTTATGTGCCACTACTGCATTTTATTAACTTTTGTCTTCTGTCTCGCACACTGCATTGTATCCTTTTCTCCCTGTGCTCCTTTGTTTTTGTCTTCTCATTCCCCTCCCTGGTGGATGCAGTGGGTAGCCCTCCCTTGACCCGGTTCTTCCTGTTGAAAGGGAGTTCTTCCACCCCAACATTGCCAAGCGCTTGCTTAAGCGGAATTTGATGTATAATGGGGTTGTAGGGTCTTTACTTTAAAAGGTCTCGCGACAGCTGTTGATACGGGTTTGCACTATATAAATAAAACTGAATTTAATCGCTTTAGCTTAAGTCGTCACCTCGTGGGACCTTCGTAAAAACAGAGGGTCACTTGCCGGTTGTTTGTATCGATTAGGAACTAAAACAAAGCGCACATGTGGCCGCTGGCTCCGCCTCCGCCACGTGACAATGAGCTGGCTGAGTCAGCCGGCTCGTCATGCAGCGTCAGTCTGGAGTCGCACAATTATGAAAAAGCAACCTTCCGTTGGAGCTGCACCCGAAGCGGATCTCTCCAACATCTACTGGGCTTTCCTTCCAAGGCTAACTGAGAGTACCGCTAATAGATGGATAGAAGCCACGACAGAGCTCTTCCTGAGTCTCAACGGTGAAGAGAATGGTATGTGAGGCTCTCCGGGTGGTCTGCGGCCACCCCTGGGTTTTATGGTCTGGTTAAATTGGCGCGGAGGATCGTCGTGACCGATCGGGGTTTGAGTGGCAGGTTCCCCCCAATGCATGCTGTCTCCTGCCTGGTCAGGTACCCAGCTGGGGTCGCGGTGACGTTTTGCCGTTTTTTTTATTTTAATCACTGCATGGCTGTTGCGCTGACACGTTGTAACGCGAAGGTAGCGTGCGAAGAGCGCACAGTGACAAATCGTCTAGCAAAGAAAACTCCAAATCACACACGGGCGTAACGTTAGCAGGCTAAATAGCTAGCTCGCTAGCGCTATACTAAGCTAACAAGCTAGTGGGGCAGCAGCGGTAGCCGGCCGATATGAGCAACGCTGTCTTTGAGCTTTTCTTCACCTCACGATCATCGAGACCTGATACAAGCAGCTAGCACTTGTTTAAGACGTTTCCTCCAGCTGCCTCAGATGTCAGACAAGATACGCTGCCATTACCACCAACAAGTCAATGTAACCTCAAGTGGCTGCCAAGTCTAAGCAGACGTGCCAGCGTCAGGAAAAGTAAAGTGGTGCTGAAATGCTCATTTTATTAGCTCAGGTTTTGGTGAAACACCTATACATCTGCTCATGTTGGGCTAGACCTGAACGTTTCAGGCCTGTTGCAGACATTGTTGGGGTCTAACTCCTGGAGAGAGTCAGAGCGACAGGGAGGAAAAAAGAACCCGAATTGGTTTAAACAACTGGGTTCGAGCCGAGCGCGTGCGCGGAGACTATTAAAAAGTCGTCATCAATGGAGTGTCGATTCTAGGATTCACCATGGCAACTGTAGAGGAGAATGATGTCCTTGGTAACGTCCACTAGACTTATATCCGTTTACGAGTATATTCAGAGAAATACGCAGTTTTTCGTGTGTGTAAAACATATAGGGGCCCTCCAGAAAGTATTAGGGTCACATAAAAAATATTTTTGTCATTCCACCTGTACAGTGAAATTGTATGTTATCTTCTTAATGCAGACATAGAAAAAAAAAGACTCAAATAAGCTACCACATATACAAGATATTTCACTTTCACATTCTATGAGCATTGATTGCCAAATTGATTCTCTTAAAAAAAATGCCTTTAGTGTTGTGATGTCCTAGATCGTCTGCTACCCTACGTTCAAACAGAAAGTGTCCAGGGTGGGATTCATCGTTTATGATGATCCCCGGTGGTTTTTTTGAGGTAATGGGAACTGTAAAGATCTTCTAAGGAGGGCATCTGATGATGTGCTGGAACCCTTTCGTCTTTGCCACTGAAGCTGTCAGCGCACACACGCACACATATGCAGTATGTTAATATGCTCTCTTTGGAGCAGACATAGGACACAAGCAGTTTTTGGATCAGGTGGCTCTTTCTGGTGATCATCACAAAGTAAAGTATGTGTTGTTTGTTTTTCAACTTTACTCTCAGATGCTTTATTTTCAAAATGCAATCAGGGAGTAATCAATTGTCAATAAATTATCCTCAGCCATTGTTAGTACAGTTGGGTTAAAATAGCAACCTGGCTGATATTCATATACTTTTTTTCTTTTGTTCCTGTGTTTGATCCAAGAGAGACAAAAAATATATAAAAAAACAAACAAACAAAGCAAAATTGTTGTTATGTCAAAACTGGTCTAATGTAATGGATGAACATTATACTGTATGTTTTTGTATTCAGCTTTCCATACTCAGCTTTGATTGTTATGACTATGCCATTTGGGTACTTATAGTACACTTCATGTAGTCATAGTTGTTAGTGTAAAATATACTCAAAACAGTGAGTTTAAATTTGCAGGGAGGTGATTTGACACAATGACTTTGCTTTACTCTGAGAACAGTGTAAAATTAAAGATCTAATTGTCCAGATAAATGAAGTGTGAGAGGAAAACTGTAATGTTCACTTAGCTTTTAGTCAGGGTCTTAAAATCCTCTCTTGATATAATGTCATGCAAATTAATTTGGCTTTGCAAACATCATGTCCGACAGCTGCTTCAATCTCAACAGCAGGGAGTTGGTGGGGATTTGATAAAGAAGACCTTCCAGCAAGCAGGCTGAGTGTTTTACCTCTTTTTCTGGAATGGAAAAACAGTTTTCTGCATTTTGTCATCAACAAAACCAAGAATTTTCACTGAACCTACTCTCTGGAATGCTCCCTGAAGACTTGCCCAAACATGTGTTTGCAAGTTGTATTTTTTTCCTGTCTGTGAAAACCACGACCTCCCTTTTTTCCAAGAACTTGATGGTACTTCTCGTACTTTTCCTGTGAAGCAAAATGACGGTTCAGGGTGGATGTAGACAGAAGAAGCGAAGCAGAAACAGCTGTGAATTAGTCTTGTCCATACTTTTGTTGGTACTCAGAAGGGAACATTGACTATATCAACACAGATGATATACTATGTCCTTAGATCTTACCTGTGTGAGAATGGTATTGACTTTTATTAATAATAGGTTGGTTTTTTTTATATCTACACTGCAGCCGTCTTTAACTTGTAAGTTTTCTTGTACAGACTGCGTGATGTCCAGTATTACAGGAAATAGTCTGGTGAATTCACTACTACTTAGTGGTCATCTTCTTTGCTGAACAGCACTTAAACCAGACTATTTTCAAATGTAAGACCAAAGGTAAAGTGAAACATTTCTTCTCCATGTTAGAAAGTACAACTTAAGGCAATGTCTTGACCTGAGTCTACTGATATTTTAGAGTTTTGTGCGAAAGCAGCTTGAGATTATAGTGCCTTGTAGTGTGTCTTTTACCCTTTATTTTCCTCAGTGTTGGCCTGAGCAGGTCACACGCTCCAGCTTACTTCTAGATGATGGATTCTGCTGTGCTGCTACTCTAAACACTGTGATTGTAACTGTGAGTTTGAAACAAATGCCATTTCATCATAGAAGTCAGCTCAATCTGTGATGGAGTTTTTACAGACTCTTACGTAAAGTTAGGTGGTTTAACTTTGGCTTTACTTCAGTTTGGGCTTAGAGCTGGTAGAAAATGGTTTTGTGTCACTTTGTTATGCTCTGGAATAGACTCTAGCTCTGCTTGTGCTACTGCATGTGTGTTTGAGTCTGCTGACTGACTCTTGAGTTTATCTCACACTCCATTTGCAACATACACACACACACACACACACACACACACACAAGCCCATTTGAAGATGGCAGATACAGTTTTTTCCACTGGCACAGCACTGTGTGGGGTTTTCAAAAACAAAAATAGTAGCAGTCAGAACTTGTAGATTTTTGTGAATGGAATGTTTCTCTGTAGTATCCCGCTGACTGCTTTCCCTCATGTCACTTGTACAGCTCGTGGTCAGGTGGCCCATTTCTGACTTGTGGGTGCTCCAGAGTTCCCGAAAGAACTGCAAGACATTTATGTGTTTTTGCTTGTGTAGCACGCTATTTATTTATTTACTTATTGGCTTTTAGTACACCATTATCTTGGCACTGTCCCTACTCTTGTTTCCTAATTGTACACTGCTTGAACCTTGGTTTTCAGAGGTTCACATAGCTGTGTGCATCAGATGTTGAGAAGGAAAGCCATCACATGCTTTACTGAACTAGGTAATACAGCTTTCTGGAGGCAGCACTCAGGAGGCTAGCCTGATGCTAGCCCTATATCAGCCCCCATGCAGTGCAGGCTTTCAGAGCTTTGCCCCAGAGGGCATGAATGTGTGAGCTGGAGAGCCGTCACACTTTGGTCTCATGACTGTATGTACTTTTGTGTGCTGCTTTCCAGCAATCTTATCTGAAGGTTTTAATGAACCTGTTCTCTCCATTTAATAGGCTTTTATAGGCCAAGTTCTTGGAACAATAACATATGGCAAGGATTGCAAATTGATAAGAGCTGTCATAGTGAAAATCCCGTCCCGTATTGTGCTTCTCTTTTAATTGAACCAATATATGATAACAGATTTTCAGATAACCACTTTGCAATCCTTTTGATTGGGTCAATTGTTTTAGCAGACTGTATAGTATCTGGGGTTAAACACGGACATTTTAGTGACTGGTCTTATAGAAAGATCTGCAAAAATATAGTTTTTTTTTGTGGAGGAAATTTACAGCTCTCCATTTTTATTTTACACATAAGGATAAGCTATTTCATATGATTATCCAGACTTGAGTGATGCTGGCTGCAGGGTAAAAGCTGTTTCTTAGTCTGCTTGTCAATGATTTGTTGGCTTTGTAGCGCTTGAAAAAAGTGATGACCTGGGTTTAATGAGTCTCTGAGAATATTGATGGTTCTTATTAGGGAGCAGAATAAATCAGACTATATACTATACTATAGCGTGTTATTTATTTTTTTGTCCCAGGCAAAACCATGGCCACCATAACGTAGTCATCATGATATCTTTGAACCTGTCTCACTGTGTAACATAAGACCACAGTTTTAGAGCCATGGCTTTTGTAATGATCCTGCAACCAAAGATGACCTGCAGCAAATTTTCATTGTCAGAAATTTAGGATGACATCTCACCATGTGACTGCTACAACAGCTGTAATGAAATGAATAAATAAAAAATGAAAATCCCATAAATAATAAATAAATGAATAATAAATGGAATCCAATAAATGTTAGTAGCCTTATTTGTATGGTATGTCCTCATGACTGCGCCATTGAGATTATAAAATGAAAACCAATATTTGAGGAATTTCAGTCATATGTTGTAGCATATGATTCAGTGTGCGATACTCTTTTACTCACACATACAACACCTAATGATGGGAATCAAAAACCAGTTCTTGTAGAGAACCAGTTCCCAGTAGTCCAGTTCCTGGGAAGCCTTAGTCTGCCTGCCCATCGATCCCCCTGATCGGTTCTTCCACGCTCATTACGATCAGCTGATTTCAGTTCGTGTGTCGGAAGAGGAAAATAGTGGAGCAGTCTCCAGCGTGGATATGGACATTACTTTTATTACTTAGAGCACGATCGTAAAGTGGAGACTGCTCCAGGACAGAAACGGCTGTATTATATGGTTAACACAACTTCAGCTCTTTGCAAACACCTGCACAGACAGCATGCTAACGCTAAGCTAGCCAAGAACCCAGAGTGGTGCTAAAGCTGAGTAAATGCTGAACCCAGCCCAGCACCGTGACAAAGTGAGCCATCATTTGCGGTGAAGCTGGCGCTGCTGAACTTCAACAGGTAACAAACTGTTGAGCAGTCAGACTGCAGCCTCCGTTTCTATAGTACAATCACCGTGACGATCACTTTAAAGCCTCTTTGTGCTGGTTTTCTTCTTTGATTTGTGCTGCCGGCTTCGTGTTCATACCTAAATACTAAGAGAAAGATCACGTGTCCTCATTAGGATAAGGATTTGTGTTGGTGCTTGAGGTTGTAGCCTCAGGTTTATATTGTTAATTGGTAATTATGAGACGGTGTGTTTCAGATCATTTTACAGAGTAACATGAAAGTAACGTAACGAGTAGTATAACGAATGTCTTTCTCCTGGGTGTAATTAAATAATGTACTGCATTACTTTTAAGAAAAGTGTTCTGTGTAATAATTCCTTTCTTAAGTAATGACTCTAACACTGATCACAACAAAGAGAGGAAATGCCTCCAACATGTACAAGCATTGGACCACGCAGCATGTAACTGATTTACACAAATGTAATGTCTTTGATATGCTGCTTAGGTGACTCTCAAAGTGGAGCCAATGAGAACTGATAAGGAATCGAATTGATAAGTGATATTGATAATGGAATTGGAATTGCTAAATTCTTATCAATTCCCATCCCTACTCACACATACCACACTTGTATCCAGATTTATTAGATCTGTGTTGCGCATCATGTCTTGCGTTACATTGCTAAAAGTGCAGACTGTAGTTGCCTTCAACAGCAGCACAGATGCTGCAGCTGGAGCCAGGAATGAAAGCTGACAAAGTGATGCAGGCTTATCAGCAGCACTGCTTTTAAGGTGCAAGTAGAGCCGACTATAATTACATTTATGTACTCCATAAAATCTATGTATTGCCTACGTTATCTCACGTTGTGTATGACAACTTTAACACTGCCATGGTTGTAACTGCAGGAAAAAGACTTGAACGGAATCAAGTAAAGAAAAGAGGACAAGAAGCACTGTCTTCTCTTGAAAGAGCAAGAAGTTAATAGCAGAAAGATTTCAAAATAACTAGATAAAAATAAAAAATAAAGTAAAGGCAAACTTCTTGTTCCTCTTTATTGTTTTTGATTGTAAACTAGGCCTATCACGCTCATGTCAAGAAGCTCCTTAAATGATTTCTTTAAATTTACTGGAGTGGCTTTGCATAATTCACAGTTCAAAATAACCATAATTGAGCTTACACTGGGCACCTCAGAACGCACTGCGTTTTTACTACTACCTTCCTTTAAGCCAGCTTTCTTCTGATTGGCTGCCTGACAAGGTCATATTGGGGATATCTGCTTTCATTGGCATTATACAGAGCCAAGAGGAGACGAAAAGAAACACTCATAGTTGTAACTTTTTGCTGATCTGGATTATCCTGCCCTTATAATTTAAAATTTGGCTGTATTTAATGTGAAAATCTACCACTGTAACAGTGGATGGAAAACACATCAAAAGCATCATAATGTCAAAAAAATTTATAAAATTTCAGATTTTTAAATGTCCAGTCCCTAAAAATGTCAATTTCTTGTGTAGAATGAGGTAAATTAATAATTAGGTCTCAAAATTTTATTGTGTACGTGATGAGTTAATCACTTCATAGATCAGTAATCAGGAAAAAAAAAACCTTCATGAGAAGGCCTAAGCTCACTGTACCGTGGAAGATGCCCTAAAGCTGATGAGTCACAGATCTGTGGCACAGTAGTAATTCTTGTTTAGGGAAGAAAAGAAAATCACATCTGAGTTAAATATCTAAAATGTGAAGCTCTAAAATAAATTTGCACTTTTTCATTGGCTTAAAACCTGAACTATATTTAGCACTATTACAAATGGTGGGAAAGCTCTTGAAGTCATATTTCTATCAGTACATTTGGTAACAGCTTTTTAAATCAATCAGAAGAAAATAAAATGGCAATAATGAATCTAGTTCTTTCTGTTTGCTCTGAGAACAACTCTTATATTTGCACTGAAGTGCTGACCTCATTGCCTCCACTCTTTCTAATGGGTAATAGAATTGCCAAGCCAGATGTTATCTCACCTCGTATTGCGTCACACAGGGCCGGAGGAATGATGGGTTGACCAGCCAGCCATGTAACATTGTTGGGAAAAAGGAGGAGGGGAGAGGAAGAGCTCAGCTGGCAAGGTTTCTGGCTGAGGGGTGAGACAGACGGAAGATAAAGTGACAGTACACAATCAAATTTGTGTCTCTCCGAATGAACACATTAATTCCCTAAGTTACACATGGCTGCCCATAAACAAAACTTAAAGCATCTTACACTGCTGAGCTGAATGGGATAGAAAGGTGCTGGGTCAAATTTTCTACATGATCCGAGTTGTCATAAAAACCCAGGGCTCAGAAAGAAGCCGGAGAGGAAGAGGGAGGGAGCGAGGAAGTGGGAGCGTGAGAGTTGGTGTGTGTTTTTTGGCAGCAGCTGTGAAGCTCAAGTCTTTTGTTGCCTGACATTTTCAGGTACCATGGTTACAGGTTAGCGGGCCTGCTTTTATCTGCCTTATTAAGACTTTGTTAGATTGTGTTGGATCAAAAAGACAACGGTTTCAGTGCATTCCTCCACAGCACTGAAAGACACCTCTGTTTAGTCCTTAGGTGTGTCTCACATTTGTCACTAGTTCAGCAGATAGCAAGACTGAATTAGATGTCGAACACTGATTAGATCAGCGATTCTGTTAACAAGTGGGTAGTAAAGAGCAAATGACCTGCTGTGCAGGTAGAAGGTGAAGATGAAATCGCACAGCAAAGTTTGTGAAAAGTAAACCATAATCTTTCTACCATGTGGAAAAGTTTCAGTAAATAGATATCTTTAATTTTCTTCACTCCCAACCAGGCTGGGGCATGTTCAAGGCTCACTTGTGTTGCATGTGCCAACTCTGATGTCATCAAAGCCCCATGGCCATTTATTCTAGTGGATGTAGAGTTTTCTCTCAATTGATGGGTGTTGAAACTCCCATCAGTACAGGTATAGGAGTAGAAGTCATCAATACATGAAGCAGTGTTTTCATGAAGGTGTTTACAAAATTGTTTATATATATATATATTTTTTTTTTTTTTTTTTTTCAGTGAAAGGG
>VVHJ01054335.1:2924-14467 GCA_015107715.1 Tylochromis polylepis
TAAATGATTAAAAGCCCCAAATTGCTATGAAATGGAGGGTCAGCAGTGACAAAATGAATTAATTAAATACGCCATTAAATAATTAATTAATTGTTTCATTAATTAATTACATTTGGAATTAATTAATTAATTAATTAATTAAATATTTCAACAATTAATTAAATGCCCATTCATTACATTTAATAAATTATTTATTTATTTCACATTTTATTTAATTAATGACACATTTAATTAATTAATTAATTAATAATTAATTAATTGTTGACACATTTATTTATTTCAATTTTTAATTAATTATTGACACATTTAATTGATTATTTAATTATGTATTTATTTGCTTCATTTTGGCACTCCTGACCCCGCATACTGGCCCTCCATATGAATAGGCCATGTATTGAAAGCATATGGTTTCAATCTCTGATTTTTAAGTTTGTACAGTCACTATCCCTATCAAGCCATAGACCCCAGCACCATCCAATGATTTTTAACCACCACAAAGCGACTTTATTCTGCAGAAACCTCAAACAGGCATGCTGCTGACATTTGGTCAGGTTTAAGAGGAAATTAGCAGCAAGGGTGGAAGACTCAATCCCAATATAGCCATAACTGTCTGTCTGACATTTTTTTCCATGTGACCTTTAAGGAAGAAGCTGACAGCACACTTCTTTTCAATTGCTGGCTGACTTCAACAAAGAAAAGTAAAGAGTAAGAGGATGGGAATTTAATGAAAAATTACAGGTGAATTTGGAGGTCTGTATTACACTGAGAGCCTGTAATAGATGGCAAGCAAGAGAGGGTTTCAAATTTTTAAACTGATCTCAAACATTAATCATAGCCATACACACTCATTAATCCATGATGTCCTCCAGTTCGCTCGGTTTCACAAATCTAAATTTATTGACATGACTACCTGAAATTACATGAAGTTTTTCAAACAGAGTGGTTTGCTAAAGAAATGCACCCTAGCACTGACTATGTAAAAGAGGTGTGTAGAGCGTTTTATGGCCCCAAAGAGAGTTGTGTGCACTCTAATGAGAACTTTCAAGTCACCTATGTCACTGTCAGTTGAAGAAATAAGGTTGACTACAAGTTTTAAGGCTGCATTCTGCTTACGATCTCTTTAAAATTGATTTCATATTGTTTTTTCTTCAAACACTCATTCTTTTGCATGCCTGCTTTTCATTCTACAAATAGCCCACAGCATAAGATGACATCTACTTAGTTCAAAACAGCTCTTTCGCTATTAATACATTCATCATTTGTGGTATACCACTATTGATTTTCACTTTCTCAGTTCTTTTTAAATTGCCAATTGAGTAGCTTTTCTGCATCTCTCCACTCTGTTTGTGTCTCTTGCCTGGTCCCATAACCCATCCTTTGTCTTCCTTTAACTCTAAACCATCCCTTTCCCACTCTTTGTTGCTCAGTGTAACACAGATGGGGACTGTAATGTTCTGCTCTACTTCTGAGTTTGTTTCTAAGACACAGAGGTTAAAAATGTTGACTTCAGTTTGGATTTGAGATGCTGCTTTGACATCTACAGCATTCTGACCATTTTGTGCTTCACTGGATTTAAGACTGCAGTGTTTTTCTAATGGGAAATAACTCCTTTTTTGACAAGAATGCATGACTAGATTCATTCTGTTTGATTCAATTAAGAGGAGCTGCATTTCACAGCAACCCCACCATAGATGAGATATACCAGTCTAAACTAAAATGAGTGACCTGCCATGGCTGCATCACCAACAAGCTGACTATAATTAAAAATAAATAAATAATTCAAGTGAAAATGATCCACTTAAATTTAATTAAGGGGTTTATCAGTGCACTAAACCTTGAAATGTTATTTGTTGAACATCATTTTATTGAGATCAGGAAGGGGTACCTAAACAGAGGATGCCAGACACTGAGGTAGGAAGTATAAGCAAAAGTAACTTTTGTTTATTCTGTAGCTGTAGATGAAACAAACACTGGTAGGGTCTCAGACTTTAACACACACAAAAAACACCTGCAGAGTCCAGGCAGACGCAATCCTGCGATCTTTGAGCTAAGTTAAGCTGTACTGGTTCAGTATCTAGAGAACACACTTTGTTGTGGAGCTCTGACAGGGGCAGGATACAAACATCATGCTGTTTGTTGGTTCTGACACGGTTGTCCAAATTCACAACTTTGAGAAAGCATGACAGATATTCAGAGTGGAAGCGTGGCAGTGCACACAGAGCCACAGCCTTGTTAAAAGAACATCACCAGCTGACTGGGAATACTGGCTCTACACTTCACACAGACTCCATATTCTTGGATTTTCTTAAAATAACGGAAAACACAATATGAACGTTACTTGTGTGGAGATGATCCCATAATGCAACTTGTTTTTCCCTCTTCTTAATAACATTACTATTTCATAAATGCATTACTAATATGCATCTGTTCATGAGTTACATCTTGACATTTGTTACCGAGTTGTAAACAAAATCAGATATATGTAACCACTATCACAGTAGTTTTCATTGTATTAAGCAGGCACATTTTCATGAAAGCAATGCAATTATAGATGATTACATCTTGATGGTAAGAATCAAACACTTTATGTGAGTGATTGTGAGTGACTGTGTGAAGTACAATGTTCCACCTACATATTCTACTGAGACGTTTTAGATTCATTACATTCTTCTTTTACTTAATTATTTTGTTTATATGTTGAACTTCAGCACATAATTCAAAGTCAACAGCCTCCAACAGAAACAAATAGATAAACAGTGGAGTTATATATTAGCATTGCTTTTTTTCATCTAAAATCTGCTCCTTTTTACAGTAGTGTGCATCATTTGAGTCACACATAGATGCCTTTTATATTTATGCTTATTTGACAGAGAAATACTAAGTTATTTGGGTTAAATGGATGCAGCTCAGGGAACATGTTCTAGTAGATGAAAAACAGAACAATGAGAAGTTGAAAAAGTTGTAGAGGAGAAACTATTGTTATCAAAGTCATTATATTACTTGGTAAAATGTGAAAACAGCGTGTGTCTACTATAATATTAATTTCACTTTAAATTCCATTCACCAGTTCCTCAAAACACAAATATTATTTCATATTATCTTGATTCTGGCTTACCAAAAAGTTAATGTCTGTATTTCAGGAGGAATTTAGTAGCCCTCTCTGACTTTTGTTATTCACAAAAATCATTTAAAAAAATCCCATATTAATAAATAAAAAACAGCTTAAAAAATGATAACTCTTTTGCATTTTACCTTGTCTGGGGAATCCTCCTGGTGACTAGCATGATGTCAGCACTTTCATGTCAAATTACAGCAGTCAAAGTCATGCGTTTTGTGTGAGGAGCTACTGAGAGGGAAAAAAGTCCCTTTGCAAATTAACATAACTCATGTAAAGATGGTCCTCATAGTCCTCCTTGACATGCGTGAAATAAACAAAGCAATTCTTACATTTACTTTTTCTTTAGACAGATGATTTTACTTTAGAGCTAAATCCAATAAGTTTGACTCAGATCACATACACTCACACACAGCTACATCAACACTTCTTTGCTTTTCAGCTTGAGCTAAAAGACCTCTGTTTGCCAGCATTTTTTTTCAAGATACCACACTGATTAAAAAAAAAAAATACTTTAACAGAAATACAAGGTTTTAGCTAAGGAAGCCATATGTAGGTATTTATTAATCAGAAGGTGAACCTGCTTTTGACTTTGCTTTCTCTGCCAAATAGGTAACCATAACCATGGTTAAATAAACAAACAAGTGTGATCTTACATAAACCAGAATAAACTTCACAGACTCTTTGTGCATGTATTGTATGTGCGCCTCAATGTTTTGTTGTATGTGAACATATGTGCTCTTTATGTATATATGGTCTTCAAATTTTTTATGTCTGCAAATATCAGCTTGAGTGGGGTTTTTTTGTTTTTTTTTAACAGAGCATGTTTTACATGCTTCTGCTAGCTTTCAAATGTAAAATTGTCCTAAAACTACACCTCTCACAACATTTACTGTACTGCTCTCAACCATGCACACATTTAGACATTAGTAACACTTCATAATGCAGCCCATGAGCAATGATGTCATTTTTCTGAACTGATGTTGTACTTTAGGCCAGGGCAAGACTCTCACATACATTTCAGATCTGAAGCCTTCAGGATCATCCCTTCTGAATGAGAAAGCTCCCCTCTTTGGAGGGGATTTGTATATGTACTGTACAATTGTACATACAATACAATGACTAACGTCTATTACAGCATGCTTCCTAAAAGTAATGTGTAATTACCATGAAAGGATGAACGGTTAAACTAATGTATTATACAACTCACACTATAATAATATGTATTACAATGTAAGACCAGGAATTTTTAAAATTTCTTCTAAAATACTCTGAAGAAAACTACATGAAAATACTTGAACTATAATGTTTGTTTACTTTCTTTGACACATCTAATCATTATTCCCTTTCTTTAATAGTAAGTATTGCCAGATACTAAAAATTACACTCTACATTCAGAAAAACTGCTTTGTAAATGTTAAGGAATTATATCATAAGTTTGACGGTATAAGAAATGCTATTCAACATTTTACAAAATTCAACACATCCAAGCTGTGTGCCCCCCACACACACCACACACAAAGAGAGAGCAAGTGAGAAAGAGAGAGTTCCTCTCTTTTCTGTTTGCACTATTTCTGTTTCCACTCTCACCATCTCGTTGCCCTTGTTGGCATTTCCATAATCTTTCTCTCACACACTGCTATCCTTATCTGGAGCTAATCTAACCACTTTAGAGGACAGAGAGGCTACCACTGAGTTTCTTTGTATGTAAACACACACACACACACACACACACGCACGCACGCACGCACGCACACAAAGTAAAATATAGATCTGAAAACAAAGCTTCACACTGAGTTAGTATTTTTGATCAACAAAGACTGAGCTTTTCAAAACTACTAAGCAGAGCAAACATTTGTCAAGCTAAAGCAACAGCAAACATAGGTGACATGTGCCTCACCAGTGATGTTAGGAAACCATCTTTATGAAGCTGCTAAATCTCTGTCTTTTTTTGTATAGTGTAGGTTTTTGTCATTGATATATTGTCCTTTATCAGCTGCCTGCACAAATGTTTGAGAATGATCGAAGGTCATAAATAACAACATCCCTCTAATCACCTCAGGAATTAGTCAGCTGAGCAGGCACCATTTATGACCCCACATTATCGCCAAAGCATATTAAAGTGCTTTGGCAAGATGCCTATTGTTTTCACTGCAGATTACACTGTGGGTTATTTTTGGGCTTGGTCCTTTTCCTCACTTTTTCTGACGTGAACATGGTACAAATGAGAGAACGAGCCTCATGAAAGGATATGAGAAAAGGAGAAGATGAAGACATAGTGATCAGAACAGAAGGGTCTGTTGACTTAAACCTGAAATAATAGATTTTCCCTGCATAACTGGGGACAAAAGATACAGCTATTTATTGGCACAGCATTGACAGATTTGTATAGCAAACTTTGCAGGAAAGATTTTAATTCACATGGTCATGTTTTGGGTCATGTGGTGAATTTGCAGCGTTAAATTTTCAGCTCTGATTTTGGGCTTTACCAACTCCTGAGGAAAATTCCTGGCACCTTAGGTGCTAAATTCTTCACTATGTTCATCATCTTTTTTGCTAACTGTAAGCTAAAATGGTAAAGTTGCAGGCCACAGAACTAAATGGAAACTAAATTTCAATCATAAAGAAAAGTGGAGCGATGCACATAGGTAAAAATTCTCTCTCTCTCCACCCTCATCAGAGCAAATGATACTCTTTCAAATTGTTGAATAGTTTTTACAGTGCTATCTCAGACATTGTTACCATATTCTATATTACAATAACAGTAGATCATTTATTGTTCTTGTTTAAAAAATGTATTAATTTATTGTTCATTTCCATATCTGATCATTCTCTATGCAGTTCCTGTATGCATTTTTTTAATTACAGACATTACATTACATTACTCTTTCCATATAGTTAATTATGAGAGAAATCTTCTAAGCTTGTTGGTCCCTTAGCCCTCCTTCAAATTATAGTAAGAAACTCATCAAAATTCAGTGGCATTCATCTATAAAGACAATTGAACAGACTACCAGACCAGCGAACTAATTTAAACTGTAAAATATTAACTATGCAGACTCATTAACCACAACCTTATTACACAGTCCAATAAAGGCAAAAAAGTCATTTCTGCCTAAAAAATAAAATAAAAAAATAAAAATGATTTGTTCCAAGAAATTATATAATAAAGTAATGATCAAATTCCTTGGTACAATAATGCTGCAAATGCAAAGAATTCAATACATCCGTTGACCAATTTATAATTCAATAGCACCTTGGAAGAAAAAAGAAAATCATTTCAGTGCCCGGAAGGCAGAAAAATATATTAGCACATGCCAGAGCCAGAGTGAAAGCCGTTTGAGCAATACATGAAAATTATTCTTCATAAATTGTCATTTTGCTTTATTATTTTATTTCTCTGTTTTTAAATGTTTTTTTTTTAAACCTTTTTTCAGTTGCACACTCACTGACAGAAATTCAAAAGATCTAATCATTATCTGAATGCTAGCTCTGTTGTATGTAATTGCTTTTGCAATAATTATTTCCTTACAACAAAGCTCATTGATCTGAAATGGAATAGGGATCAGGTGTATGGGGGATTGGATGAGAATGTGAAGGGTCTGCAAGGAAAACCCGAGCTCGTCTGTCAGGAAACTCTGACAACACAATCTCTCAGACCCCTCCTACTTTGCTTCTGATTCCATTACAGAGGCAGTGATAAAATTTTGCAGTGACACCCAGCACCATTGCAAGAGGCAAAGACAGAAACATAAATTCAGTGTAGCAGTACTGGAATTGTTAATTGTTGTAATATTACATAACAGCCAGTGGTTGGTTTGTTTGCACTGTCTGTTTGGTAACAGGACTAAGAGGGAAGTAAGTGTGAATGTATTTATCCAGGATGATCCATAATATTAGACAGTTCAGGTTGGGTTTAAGAGAGAAAACCGCTAGTTTATACAGTGACTAAAGGAGACGGACATTTCTTTTCTACAGTAAAGCATGCATTGCAGTACAAATAGGGAACAATACTTTTAATGAATTGTCTTGAAATTAATCACAAAATGTAGTTCACATCCTTTCTGCCTACTTAGTTTCTACTGTACAATTTCTCAGTTTTTATATCTTTGATACCTTTCTCCTCTTTCTCTCCTTGCAGTCCTTCCCAATTGAAATGCAAGTGAAAGAGGCAAGGAAGAAACAGAGCCCTGCTGCTGCCATAGGTTTTTTTTTTTGTTGTTGTTTGTTTGTTTTTTAAACATTGCAGCTATGTGTTATATGCCTCTTTTATAAGTCACATTTAAAAAAAGAATTCTCCAAAGGCTACACCTGTGCATCACCACTTAGAGTGCTCCCAGCAAGCCTCCCCTCTTTCAAAACACAGAGGATGATCTCTGGGTCACAAGTAGGAGAATGGAGGAGAAAGGAGCAATAAAATAAACAAAAAGAGAAGGGTCCCTTCATATGTATTTAGAACTCGATTTTAGTCCACCTGTGTGAAAGAGACTTTAATGACATGCATAAAGTTTAGAAAAGCAGGTCAAAGCAGTGTTGTTCCACCAAGGCAAGCAAGGCAAGCAGTGCTTGTCTAGATCAAACATAAAAATAGACATTAATTTAAACATACCAAAGTAAAATGATATCTCTTTTTTCATCTCAAACAACAGTCTGTCATAAAGATTCACTCATGCTTGTTTATGCATTCTTTACATTACTGCTATCTTGTGACCCCTATTGGCTGTTGTCTTTGGAAGCACAATTAATGTGGCTTGATAATGGAGCCCATGAAATCTGTATAGGGTAGGAATTCTCATGGGCATGCCGTGTCCTGTTAACAATGGCTTAAGTTTGAGAGGTCAGCAGCTTTTTCTGATTGTTTGTGCATGTGCATTGTGGAAAAAACTCCAGAGACTGACAGAAAATTAGGGTGCTTGGTAAGCTGCCATTGGATTTGCTTTCATTGCTCTGAGATCAGCGGTTTGTGTGAAAACAGAGCTAGCATTAGCAAGTAAACAAGATCTTTAATTTTTAATTGTAACAGGTGAGTCTTCTCTCAGTAATTCTGGAGGAAGGTGAAGGTAACAGTAGTACCCATGGTAACTGGAGGACTCGAAGCAGTTAAATCCACAAGGCGAGGGAGGAGGACGACAGAGCGATACTGGAAGAGCATATGGAAGAATGACGCAAGAGCAATGCTCAGTTGCTAGTGAATTTAAGAGCAGTCACAGCAACCTCCCTGAACAGGGTCCAGTGACCATCACAGTGGCAGGCATCTCCAGTATGAAGAGTTGGACACCATTGATCCTCATGCATCCCCAAAAGCGACTGGTCCTATCCAACTACCAACCAATAACCTGCATCAGTACCACATGGAAGCTCCTGTCAGGCATCATAGTGGCTAAGATGAACAGGTACATGGTTCAAAACATGAGTGGGGCACAGAAAGGAATTGGCAGGAATACCAGAGGTGCGAAACACCAGCTACTGGTAGACAGAGCAGATGCCCGAGACTGGAAGACCAGACTGACCAACCTGTGCAGCACCTGGATTGACTACAAGAAAGCCTATGACTCAATGCCCCACACATGGATACTGGAATGCCTAGAACTGTACAAGATTCAATAGACTATCAAAAGAATATAACATCAAAAGCTGTTTTTAGAGATATGTGATTCTCACTGGACAACCATACTACAAGCATATGATTGTACATGTATTGCATGATGTATTACCATAGATTAGAACGACTATAAAATGTTTATAGTGAGCTCAGTCTCAAATATCTGCAGCAATAGATAAAGCAATTTGCCAATAATACAGTTTTTTTTCCTGTAGTAAGGTGTTTCATGGTGTTTTATTGCTACTTTTGGTATAGGAATGTTCTAAAACCACTTCTAAGGGTCTGACTATTCCCAGGACCACAGTGACCTCATTAAATACTAAATGGGAGATGTTTGAAACCACCAGGACTCCTCAAAGAGTTGTTTGTTGGGCCAAACTGAGTAGCTGAACAGTAACAACTTTGATTAAAGTGACAAGCAAGAAGACAAGATGGTACAACTCACCAGCATTTCATCATTTAGGCTTTTTTTTTGGTAAAGCAACTAAGTGGAAGCAACTTGCAGTGAAAGACATGAGATCCCCAGGATATGGGGAAAATGATTCTCTGATGTGATGAGACAAAAGCTGACCACTCTGGGCAGAACTACAGTCACCATATATGTTGAACAACCAGTGATTGTTCGTCAGCTAATACATCAATAGAGTCATGATGATGATAGCATTGAGCTATGTGAGTGCATTGCCAATGTCAGGGACACAGATACTTATCGGAACTGAAAACATAATGAATTCAGATACCAGAAGTTCCTTAAAGAAACCTTTGACACTGGCACATCTAGCAAATTCTTTTTCCACCGTTTTTTTTTTTTTTTTTGTAACACAGTTTATAATGCTTATCTAACAGAACAACACTGCATGTTGAACTAAATATTTTATGCCCATATTTTCTGTAGATTTTCACGAGCCTGTTATGAGATTGGGATAGTCTATTCATTTTTAATGCCCACTGAGACACTGTTGAGCGATTTCTACTAAATGTTTAGAGAAAGCAAGTTTAAGGTTACCTTGGAAACTAAATGACTACTCAAAAAGGAAAACAAAATTTTTACCTGCTGCTGTGACCTGCATGTCTCTCAGATGCAACTCTGTTCTGTCTTCCTTCTTTTTCTTTTGTAGGTCTCTCTCTCTCTCTCTCTCTCTCTCTCTCTCTCTCTCACACACACACACACACACACACACACACACACACACACACACACACACACACACACACACACACAGTGAGATGTGTATACATGTCATCTAAGTATGGAGTCAGCAGGGAGTGAGTGAATAGCTGTTTTGAAAATGAAGAACACCTGACAACCTTCTCTACAGCCTCTTACACAGTGCAGTGAGTGGCTAGTCAGTGCTTCATCTGTCTTAAATAGGTCTTTCAGAGAGGAGTGAGGACAAAGACAAACAACAGTTGCGCTTAAATTTTTCTTCTGAATGGAAAGTGCTAATGAAAAATAAAATAATTACAGAGCTGTCATTTCTATGACATAACTCCAGGGAGGAGACATAAAAACAATCATGCAAATACAATATGTAAGGTGTGGTAAGGTATGGTTTGCTGCATGCATTCTAACAGGTCTGCAGAGAGGTTCCCCCTTTGTAGCTGCCCTCTTGGTTGTCCTCTAAAACTTTACTGCAGTTTCCCAATTCACCACACTTAAAAAAAAAAATTCCACAGTCCTAGTACTTTCATCCTTAGTTTGCCAGATTGTAAACCTTGTCCTCAAGATCTCGTTTTATAGTGCAAGTTTTTTTATTTTCCTTGCCTGTGTTTGGACTGTGTCTTCCCATGCTCACAATGTTCATCTGCCAGCCTGATTCTATCATTCAATTTGATAACCTTTTTCCAACCTCAAATAAACTTCTGTTCAGCTTTTACCCGCTTTCATGCCTCAGGATATTTGGACATGACATGAACACATTTTTTTCATTGTTTTACAGCGCTAACACTGTTTCCAGTTTATCTCCATTTTAAATTCTCAAAATTTCCATCGTATTCTGATCAGTGAAGTTAAATTTCTATCACTCTGTTTTACCACAACTGTGGTTGTGATAATGTTTGTTTTTTTAACACTTCCAGCTATATGCTAATTAGCTAGGATAAGATGGTGAGAAAATGTATATTTTACTGAATTGTGAGGTCTAAACATTTTATTGTTTTTCCTCAGTGATTTATTCTTATTGAATGGGTTTTCTTCATTTTAAGCAGCTATTTTTACCATCCATCCATCCATCTTCTCCCACTTATCCGGGGCTGGGTCGCGGGGGCAGCAGCCTAAGCAGAGAAGCCCAAACCGCCCTCTCCCCAGCCACCTCCTCTAGCTTGTCTGGGGGAACACCAAGGTGTTCCCAGGCCAGCCGAGAGATATAATCTCTCCAGCGTGTCCTAGGTCTGCCCCGGGGCCTCCTCCCGGTGGCACATGCCCGGAACACCTCACCCAGGAGGCGCCCAGGAGGCATCCTGGTCAGATGCCCAAACCACCTCAACTGGCTCCTTTCGATGTGGAGGAGCAGCGGCTCTACTCTGAGCCCCTCTCGGATGGCTGAACTTCTCACCCTATCTCTAAGGGAGACGCCAGCCACCCTTCGGAGGAAGCCCATTTCTGCCGCTTGTATCCGCGATCTCGTTCTTTCGGTCACTACCCACAGCTCGTGACCATAGGTGAGGGTGGGGACGTAGATCGACCAGTAAATCGAGAGCTTCGCTTTTACACTCAGCTCTCGCTTCACCACAACAGACCGGTACAGCGTCTGCATCACTGCAGCCGCAGCACCAATCTGTCTGTCGATCTCCCGCTCCCTTCTCCCCTCACTCGTGAACAAGATC
>VVHJ01054340.1:4342-19732 GCA_015107715.1 Tylochromis polylepis
CAAAAAGTGCAAAACCTTTTTGATTCACAAGAGATATATATATATATATATATATATATATATATATATATATATATATATATATTTTACTTCATGCAGCCACAATACCTGCATATTAACTGAATATACACATGGTTCATTACTATAAATGAAAGCTTAATATAAGTATCCACCATTATATATTTGCCAATTGTGTTTTTTTAAATGTTGTACACAAGACAGCGCTCTAAGTATGAGAGCATCAGAGACGTAATCAGAGAGATGTGACACTCAGATCAATGAAATGTTTGAGAATTCAGTAGCAGCAAAGATGGTGATGGAAGTTTCACTTCTTATGAAAAGCTTTTTAAAGCCTTATTCTGTGGCAAAGTTGGCAAACATTTAATTTAAAAAAAAAAATCAGATATGACTCGATGGTAATGAGAGTTTTATGTTCCAGTGATCATTTTAATTCGAATGAATTAGGTAATGCTTCAAAATAACCACCCAAATAAGTACCAAGAGATGTTGCAAGATGGCTTCCTCATGCTGAGACCTGGTTCTTGAAGGACTTTGGCACCACTGTACTGTTTTCATATTCATATTTCTATGTTTTAAATACTTAAAAACTCACAACAGTCACAACAAATATATTTGCTCACTTCGCCTTTCTCCTCTCTCCTCTCGTTTTCCTTTTCATTGCAGGGACACTATCATAGTGACATGCACAAACAGCGCCACCAGTATATTTGCTGGGTTTGTCATCTTCTCTGTCATTGGTTTTATGGCACATGAGTTGAAGGTGCCAATAGAGAAGGTGGCTGATGAAGGTAAGCTCCCAAACCAGCCGGCAGTAGCATGAGGTCAGCACTGCTCACTGAAACACAGCAAGAGCAACTTTTGCATTTGTTTTATCTGCACTCGAGACAGTGTCTGTGTATTCCTATTTAAATACTATACATGTAGTATATATTTATATGTTTGTGTGTGTTTGTGTTAGGTCCAGGAATAGCTTTCGTGGTGTATCCAGAGGCTCTGACCAGACTTCCCCTGTCTCCTTTCTGGGCAATCATCTTTTTCCTCATGCTCCTGACCCTTGGCCTAGATACTATGGTAACCTTTATGTCTTCTTAATACTAATGAAAAAAATTCAAGTTCCAAGTTTAAATATGATCTATGGCATTTGGAAGTTATAGCTGGAAAACAGGCAAACTATTTGCCTTTTAAATAACTCTATTTGAACTTACATGTTAAAGAACATGAAACAGCACTTTCAGTCTTTGCTCTAATCCTGGGGTGAATCCTGCACAAGCTCTCCATCTGCTAAAAATGATGTCAGTCTTCTTACCCGAACCCGAGTAAGTCATGTAAACAATGGTCCTGAGTTTTCTTTTTTTTTTTTTAGCCAGTTGGTGGCAGAAGAACTCCACACTGTCTATGAAACCAGAGCATCATCACCCTCTCGCCCACCACAGTGTTAGCGTAGTGGATGAGATGATCTTGTTCTTGCGTTTGAGAGAAACATCTCCCCCCTCCTCATCTCCCAGTGTGTACATCTTTGATTGCCTTCCTCACAGCTTAGTCCTTCCCACCTGAGATGGAGGCAAGAAGGAGAAATGAGGAGAGAAGGCTCGAGGGCAACACACATTTAAGAAAAAATGACGCCCTCACTTCTGAGCAAGAATACAAGAATGTCGAAATATTGTAGATTTTTTTAATTACAAGCACAAATGAGAAGCGCAAAATTTGATTTTCTTTAATAACGAATATAACCCATAAATACAAAAGGATTTATAGGTTCTCCTCCCATTGCTTGTATAGTCCAGGTGTGTGTCACTTTGTATGAGAGTGACACACAAAGAGCTACTAATGGCAAAACGCTCTGTGAAGTGCAGAGTTGGGGGTAATTGTAAACATTTGAAGCAATAATTTTTATGAAATAATATTAATAAAAAGCGCAGTGAGGGGAGGTTGTTTCGTTCAAGGGTTAAGATTAGGCGAACCAATTTCGACCTTGATGCCAGTGTTGATTTTTAATGTGTAATGTGTTTGTAAACGTGGTGTCGTGAGATGTTGGTCTGTGAGGAAAATGAACTGTTTCTGATGTGGCAGGTATTCAGGCCCTCTTTGTGTTTATTTTGCTGAAGCTCTCAAAGTTTGTGACAGTCAGAAACACGAGTCTCTTGACTTTTGTTTGCTCTGAGGTGAACACTCGGCTTTGGTAGCGCCATCAAGCAATGTATAAACACTGCACATATTGACCCAATTAACATAATCACTGATGCAGAGCACCTGCTGTGACTGATTTGATCTGAAGTGCTAGAGCTCTCCAGGTACTTGAGCAGAGGGGAGTCTGTGTGATTGGAGTGAGTGAAACTAGGTTGACCTTAAAGTCTTGGAGCAACATCAGAAAGTAAATAAAACAATCAAATGTGATATGTGAAGACAGTGCTTTACACCATAGGTGATAAGAATTCATTTTGTTAATCATTCAATCACAGAAAGGATGGAAAGATCAATCATGATATTAATAAAAACACTGCAGTTTGAGCATATGGAGCGTGGAGAATACCAACAACAACTACACACATGTGTAACTTTAAGATATAATTAATTTTCAAGAAGCTCTTCTACACTAAAAATGTATGTCCAACATTGTCAATGGAATGTTGTTATATAATTATAATGTAAAACATTACATTTAATGGACTCTGGCCAAATAATACTGAATTGATCGGTATACATTCAATTCATACCAAGCATATTTTCCTTAATGATTAATTAAGTGAGTAAATGAACCTTTGATTTTATATTTTTCATATGGATTTTACTCAAAACTATTGCTTCCTATTTATGAGGGCCAAAACGATTTTTTTTTTAGTGTAAACAGACCAATTTGCATTTAAATGCACCATTAAACAACACTTTATTAGGTACATGAGTTTTGGCCCTCTTTTTCCTTCAGAACTTCTTTAATTCTTCATAAATTCAACAAGCTACTGGAAACATTTCTCTGAGAATTTAACATGACAGCATCATTCAGTGTCAGCATCACTCGGTTTGAACTTCTGCAGGTTGTTTTCAACATGTCTAAATTCCTAAATGTTCTCAGTTGTTGTCACATGATTGGATGGTTAGATTTTTGTGTCAATAAGCAGTTGAAGTGTAGCTAACAAAGTGGCCTATGCCTTTACATTTTAAAAAGGAATTACAGTAAACAAAAAACCTATAAGGTTTTAATTTTTACCTTTTAAACTACATATCTGTCTATGATATTGATCTATTGTAACATTTACTTACTTTAGATAACATTCTCAGTTTGTATTTGGAAATTGTTTTAATTCTTCTAATGTCAAAACAATAATTGCACTAGCAGATCCATAAATCTAAAAGTGAAAGATATAAAGACAAGTATACTGAAAATCTTCAAGTCAACTGATTATAATATTGCTCTATGTCAGCGCTGTGTTTTCCTAAAATAACCCAAAACTTGGTAAATGCAGAGCTAATTATGAATCATTTTCATTTTGACCCATTAGCCATGATATCGTTTACTGCACTGAGTTATTCCTCACGCAGCTTCAGTGAACAAACACTTTTTGTCTTTGGGATGTTTTTAAAGTCCAGAACACCTCCTGCCATGATCCTGGGTAAACAGTTCCTGATAAAACACAAACTCCTTCGAGTGCATTGTGATGCTCCTGAGCCGAGCAGAGGAGCAGAGGGCACAGCGGTGCATTAAGACACAAGTAAACAGTAACAGTAAATGATGATGTTACTTTGCCTTGGCAGCAGCAGCACAGAGGAGAGAGCTTGTGGTTTTGTTGTGGAACGCAGCTCAGCAGTAATAGGCTTGGGATGTTGACGGGAAATTAGTTTTGGGAGCTCAGGAGGAAAAGGAAGAAGTGGGGAAGTGACAGATAGCTTGGTGGCAGCGCCATTTCTACAATATACTTATGCATACGCACACACTATACAAACCTCTCTCAATTTTCCTGTTTATGTATTCATCCGCTGCTGTCCTCTGGGTTCCGAGTCCCTTTTACCATCATGTTACATTTGCAATTCTCCAGACAGGCTCATCCTATCAAAGTCTTTCCATTGTAAACTAAATCCTTCATACTTATTTGTTTTCAGAACTTCTTCTGCTCAGGGTTAGAATAATGTTCTTTATTTGTTTGCGAAATAAATGAAATTATATGTTTATTGGATGAACCAAAGACAAATGCCTCACAACGCTGGATGCTAAAGTTATGACAGCAGTGGCTGCTCGGATTCAGATGAGGTAAATTTGCTGACTTGAGGGTTTTTATTTAGTGGAATTGCTGCTGCGCCCTGGCCTGGGTGGACAATTGTTAGTGGTTCTGCAGTGGAGCCAAGCAGGATTACTGTAAGCTGTTGCCAAAAGTATTAACATTTAATAGGAATCATAAAGAGTTGGAGATTGTTTTCAGTAAATGCAATGTTTGAACAGCGTGTTCATTAAATATCTGCCATGTTTAAACACATTTCCTCCCTAGTTCTCTTTAATATTTCTCCCTTCTCATCTCCATCCCAGTTTGCCACCATTGAGACCATCGTCACCTCCGTGTCAGACGAGTTCCCCAAATACCTGAGGAAACACAAGCCAGTCTTCACCCTGGTCTGCTGTGTCTGTTTCTTCATCCTGGGATTTCCCATGATCACAGAGGTATGCACTCTGCTGCACTCTGGGTTCACAGCTGATGCGGCAGCATTTGGATACTTGAGCATTCTCCTTGCACCCTCTGACTCTGTCTTTGAATACAATGCCAATTTTTCTGCATGTCAAGCAAAGTTCTGGCCTTCAGATGTCAGGCTCAATGATTGGAACAGTAGGCTGAGTCTTATTAAAATTCCCCCAAGACAGACTCAGAGGGCAAAATCCAACCTAAAGTAAGATTGTCATTCCTTATTATTCAGTAGGAGCTGGTGTGAAAGTTGTGACCATGGACAAGTCCAAGCGCTGGGTGACAGGAGGGATGACATTGTAGGATGAAGCCTGAATAGAGTTTGTAATATTTTCTGTGTGTGTGTGTGTTTGTTACAGAGTGGGATGTACATGCTCCAGTTGGTGGACACGTTTGCGGCCTCCTATTCTTTGGTCATCATTGCTATCTTTGAGCTGGTGGGGATTTCGTACCTCTATGGTAAGTACATGAGCTGTCAGGAAAGCTCACTCTAAGGCCACTCTAGGTTCAGCATGTGAAATCACAGCTGTGATTAGTAATCTGCACATTTTTCTTTCCACAGACTGCATTTAAAAAGATGGAAGTACCTCAAATCTGCATTCTCTTTAATGGCCAGTAGGGGGCGACCCCTCTGGTTGCAAATGTAGAAGTCGGTGAATGAAGTGATATATTTTCACTTGATCTAGTAAATGCTTCTCTGATGATTTCATGGTCTTTTGGGAAAACTTGCCTTACGGTTGCCAAGTTGTTATTTTCATGCGTCCCTTGGTTTTTCAGTCAAACCCATTGGTGACATACCTATGCCCACTTTTTTTTAAATCATCTGTATTTCTTACATAAAAATCCAGTGCCAGATTGATTGTGGCCCTAGTCAGTTGGTCAGTTTAATAATTTGGTTGAGAACCGTGGATATTCAAACAAAATTAATAGCAATACAGTTCATTCCTGTGAGATGTGACAAGAATCAAAGTGCCACAAGGCAAGTTTTATTGCTAATGTCAATGAATATAAATACAAGAACACCTTTCTCTTCTGAAAATCTAGATATCTGATATTGTGTGTGTAATTTCTTTGCTTTGACTTTGCTTCTGTGACACTTTTCCACAGACAGCAGGGCTGAACTGTGTAATCAGCTGAGTGACCCTAAAATATTACTGTCAGTGCAGGGTGCAGCAGAGAATCCTGGTGGTTTTTGAGGCATTTCTATTCCTAAACTTAAAACTCTTCATCATAAAAAATCATAAAAAATCTTCAGGATGTAGCAGCTTTAACAGGAAAAAAATGAAACTGAACTGAACAGCATAGTTAAAATAACAGGTTTCTGCATCTCAGTCGTGGGTATGTGCAAAGGGGGACGATCGTCCAAAAGGGGGACGGTCCTTCATGCTGGAAACTAATTCTCACTTGTTACTCCTGCGGTGACCACTAGGAGTCTCTGTTGTAATGCACAAGTCTCTCTCACACACACAGGCAAAGAGCTCAGGTGTGTATCAGAAGGCTGTTACCAAGAAGCAAAGCTCGCTTCCAGTTTGTCAGAGCATCAGTGCAGGTGACATATTGAAATGATTGTGTGACTCTGCCACTTCATGTCACTCACAGTTATCCGTCAATAAAGGCAGAGGAATGAAACCATCTGCTCACTCACTTTTTCCAGGGACCACAGAAACGCATTCACATGCGCTCATAAGGACAGATTGAATTTACTGATCCTTTTTTTAAAGGGACGTTATAAAACCCAGGTCACACTCCATGCCTTCTCTCTGGAAACCTCTCCCATTTCTCTTCTTTTATTTCTTCTCTTTGTTTTTCTTCCTTTGCAGGCCTACAGAGGTTTTGTGAGGACATTGAAATGATGATTGGTTTCCAGCCAAACCGATTCTGGAGACTGTGCTGGGCCTTTGTGACTCCAACCATTCTGACGGTATGTTTGTTTTTGCTCATCTCATTCTCTGGCATGCGCATACGCACAGATTCGCTCACACACACACACACACACACACACACACACACACACACACACACACACACACACACACACACACACATGGGCACATATGAATATGTGCAGCCCAAAATGCCACTATTTTCACTGTCTCCTTTCAAGTTCATTGATTTGCAATCATAAAGGAACAGAGGAGAAATTGCTCCTGTACTCAGAAATCAAAAAATTATTTCCTCCTTCACATTCCCGTCATGTCACAGGTTCTCATGTTGATTGTGTTTTCAAAACTGAAGCTGCCACATTCCAAATGTAACAGCATTTGATCTGCACTGATCATGTACATGTTCACTGCAGATAATACATATATCTCCAAAGAAACCTGTTTCTGTAAAGCTGACAGTCATTAAGTAGAATGCCGTGTAGTCGAAATTCACTACAAAGGCACGTAAGAGCTGGACACTGGCCAGCATTAATGTTAGTAGTCGTAATGGAAACCACTGTACCTCCAAAGCAGAGGCGACGATGACAAATGGAGCAGCAGTTGAGGCGGCTGGTCATCCTGCTGCTCTCTCTCTCTCTCAAGAGAGATCACATTTCCTCCGGGAGCTCATTGATGCACAGCCTCCGGCTAACCTAGTTCTGTCTACCGTCTTTTCTCTGTTTGTATTCCTTTTGGCCTTCTTATTCTAATCCTTTCGAACCAAATTCACTTTTTAATACTTTTTCCACTCCCCCCCTTCCCTGTTTTTGTACTCTCTGCATATAATAAAACTAAAGGTCTAATTTTCTCGTTGATATAAAACAGCAGACAAAGTTTTAGCCTTGGACCCTGAGGTCAGTGCAGTTAAGCTACTACACAGTCCATACCAGTCAGTGCTGACAATCACTGCACATCAGCAGCATCAGGTAACAGCAGTTGAAATAATGTGTTGTGACATTTCACCTAACAAATGTTTCTTGGATTTCCGGGCATGTGCAGGGCATCCTGGGGCTAAGTCTGTACCAGTGGAAGGTGATGACATATGAGGACTACACCTACCCCACCTGGTCCATGGTTCTGGGCTGGCTCATGGTCATCTGCTCTGTAATCTGGATCCCCATCATGTTCGTCATTAAGATGCACCTGGCCCCCGGCACCATCATCGAGGTAATAATTGTGATAAAACGGTCACGTAATGTTTTGGGTTTGTCTGCTACGCACACACTGTCCCACATGCGTCTTTGTCTCTTTCTCTCTCTCTCTCTCACACACACACACACACACACACACACATGCACTGTCGAGGAAATCAATAGTCTTATCCTCCGCTCATTAGCAGGGAGAGGAAGGCTGCAGGCTGAGTATTAATTTGAACATTTTTTCTGGGAGTCTTGTGGGTCCCTTTAAAATGCTTTGATTAATGGATGATGATGACGATGAACGGGCCTTTCTGGTCTAACATCTTTGTGCGCTCTGCATCTCTGACAGCAGCCTCTATCACACACTTCTAACGCTACATTTGATTTTCTTTGCTTTGCTTGATCATAATTAACGTATAATCATCACAGTGTCAAATCATTTTTCACCTCAAAATTCTGCACACAATGCCCCATAGTGACAAAGTCAAAGAGTTTGCTTGAAATGTTTGATTTTGAATTTTAGAATCATACTCAAAAAGATTTGAGGCTGTAATTCCTGCTAAAGGTGCATCAACAAAGTATTGAGCAAAAGCTGTGAATATTTATGGACATGTTAAATGTGCAAGAAGGGAAAAAAAACCAAACAAAAAAACCTCCCCAAACCTTTTTTTACTTCACCAAGGCTGAAAACTTCCACTACACCATGAAAGAACTGTGCTTGTGGACCAAGAAATATCCAGATCTAAATTCGCTTTTACAAATTTTCAAGATTTTCAAGATGATATTTGTCAGTTTATCATGTCTCTGTTTGATTTGAATTGGTGAAGATATGATCCAAAATGTCAAATTCTGCCTTGTCTCATAATGGTAAAAAATCCTTTTAAAAATGCCCACATCCGTATCTGGATCTGGATTGACCTCAGACATTAATCTCTTGTGATCTATAAATTTTCATTCATAGTTTTTTGAGTATTTCTGCCCACCACAGGCACAGTGAGCCATTGGGTTGGCACCTTGGTAGATGTAATGCAAATTCATTAAAGAATATATAGAGGATTATTTAACAAAAACATAAATGCATACACAAATACACACAAATGAGTTATTTTCCGTATATACAAACACACCTATCTTAACCTTTGTGTACAGCGCTTTGTGACTGCCTGTCTACGAAAAGCGCTTAATAAACTTTACTTACTTACTTACTTACTTACTTACTATTACAGTATTCTCAAATATTTTTAAACTTCCTCTTCCTGTTTTCTTCTGCCGGTTAAAGATCAACAAATGCTTTAACAATATGTTAAAAATCAAGGCAAAAGCCAAAACAAATGTTATTTAACAAGAGGCCAGCAGTTCATGTATTATCTCCACCTGTAAGTGCTTTGTGTTTCCTCTTGTCATGCAGCGCCTGAAGTTGGTCTGCTCCCCTCAGCCTGACTGGGGTCCTTTCCTGATGAAGCACCGTGGAGAACGCTACCAGAACATGATCGACCCACTGGGAACCAGCTCCCTGGGCCTCAAGCTTCCCCCCAAGGACTTCCAGCTCGGTTCTTACCAGTAGCAGCCATCCTGACAGCACCACATCCACCACTTCCAGGCCCTGTAGGAGGCACTGGTGGGTGGCGGGAATCGTCTTCATCCCCACATCTTCTCCCTTCTCTCTCTCTCTCCTGCTCTGTACTTAACCCTTCTTTGCTTTCTGTCTTCTTTGCTTTATCGTGGATGTGGAAACGAGCTCCTTCTCCTCTTCCTTTATGTCTTCATCATTTCCTCTCTTCTCTCAGGGAGGAGTAGCTGCCCAAGTGGAGTCTACTCTTCCACTGCTGCTTTGTACACTCTTAATGGGCTACCATTGCCTCCCACACATGACCGCTGATTACTCCAGAACCCTTCCCAGGGATCTTTATTCCAAGAGAAAAATTGTGTCATAAAATGACACAGCTCAGACTGCACTTGCAATATTAGACTCACCCTAGTTGCTCCCCATGGAGTTGTGTGTATTTCTCTCAGTGTGCGCGTGTGTGTGTATGTGCGTGCCATCAAATTCGCGTGTACAGATAATGAATCATCTCGGTGCAAGCAGAGACAGGAAAACAAAAAGAAAATTGAGTGACAGAGAAAAAAAAACCCCCCCCCCCCCCCAAAAAAAAAAAAAAAAATGGCACAACGAGCTCAGTGGGGATCTTTGTTTGGTTCCATCTGTGTACAAAACTCCATCTGCAATACAAATAATATCAGCTGCCTGGAAAGAAAAATAAAAAAACACAATATGCTCCGTTATCACATTTTTTTCCTATCCAGCAGTATATATGTATATTCATATGAACTACCACTCAGTCGCTGTTGCTTTGTCAAAAATAGATTATAAGACCTGCAATTTGTGCCTCCTACATCCCTGTAGAGTAGCGAATGCATCCTGATTACCACTTTCCGTAGTTACACTTTGGCCTTGGATGACTCTGCAGTATGGTACAAACTTGCGTTTATTTTTCTGTCTGAACGCGAGGGACCATTTGTGATACCCTCTGTCTTTGTCTATTTATTAAGTTGTATTCCTGCTGTATTGTCCTAGAATTTAAAGTAGCACATTTAAAGTAGCACATTCCTAACGTAGGAGTAGTCTAGCCTTCTTTTAGAAGGTGATAATGTGGCCATTTAACCTTCTTAGGACTCAAAACCTAGTAGTCGCTATTTGTGCATATATTTTAGACGTGTATTTGTGTTGTGAAAGTGTTAAGCCATCTGACAAAGCCTTCTTTCCAATGTACATTGCATCAGTAGAGTAACAGTGTAAAATGTATATATACACTAAAATATATATTAATATATGTATCTATCTATCTCTATATATATATCTATATATATATCTCTATATATCTATATATATATATATAGATATATATATATAGATGTATAAAACCTCCAGCAATGACAAAGGTAGCAAGACAGGGACTTGCATTTGTGTGTGTGTGTGTGTGTGTGTATGTGTGTGTGGGGGTAATAATGCCTCTCTGAACCCTAGCTGTGGAATATTTTGTACAAAAAAAAGACTTTCTTCAAGTAGTAAGCGTGTGTTGTCCTGTCCTCACAAAATTAGGAACTGCTGCTATATGTGAGCAGATGAAGATTAGAAAATTGCCTCCTTCTATCCTGGAAGTGTACTTTGTCTCTTGTTGTTTGTGGTAGAGCTCTTGAGACCTCTTTGTCATTTCAGATGTATGCCTCGCTTCTACGTGTGTCCTCATGAAAACAGGGTCTCAGGTATACTCGATCCCTTCAGACTACTCTGGTAGTTGTGGGAATAGCAGCAGCCAGTGCACAGAAAACAGTAGAGCCACCGCAGTGCTTAATTATAATGGGAACAGTGTGGAAGTGTGTTGCAAAAGGTCAGATAATCTCAATGCAGCACTACTTTGGTTTTGCTTGCTGTTGCTTCAGTGCACCCCTTCAGTGCAATGATTATAAAAGATGCACAAGTGATTTAGCCTGTTTTGACCAACCCTGTGCACTGCTAAAGGAGGGTCATTATGAGTAAAAGAAAGTCACATTTCAAAACTGGAACTTTAATTAGCTCTTGAAACTTTTGTTGATCATCAATGCACTGATTAGTTTAATTCTAATACGCAGAAAATTCACAGCTCTCACCAACTTCTGCTCACACTGTGATCCTGTAGAATTAGCCATAATGCTGTAATTTAGCACATATTTCCCTTTAACTCATCCTGTTAAGATATCCTCAGCACAAATGAGCCACTGTTTCTGGAGGCGTAAAATTCATCTCCTTATGTAACGCCACAGCAAGTTGAAGAACAGTCCAGTAAAGCTCAGCAGGTGGACAGACTGGCTTTGCAGCCTCTTGAAATGTGACATGACAGGCAGCCAACTTTAACTTTGTGGGCTGCCAACCAATTACCTTCAAAGTAACACCATGTATCCACTCAGAAGCAATTAGTCCCTTCCACAATTGGACCAGTTAGATATGCATTTTCATGCTGACAAAATTCCTAATTGGCTTTACTATGCTTTTAACACTGCAGGTGATGAATTGTGGAGTTGTGTAAGCATTCTTAATGGAGGCTGCAGGTATAGATTCTATAACAGGTGACAAGAGTTTAAAGGTCTCCTTAACTATTTCTCTAAGCCATGTATTTTCATGAACTTGACATGTAAATAGCACAGATTCTGATCTAAGAGGTTTTATGGTTTGAAAACAAAACGTGATCAATTGATGAGCACAAATACCCTGATGTTAAATAGTGTGCTTGCTAGACAGTGTTGCTTTTGGTAATATGTAGTGCATTTAGCTCTATTTGTTCCAGTGTGATAATAATGTATGTCTGTGTATGCTTGTATGTGTGTGTTTGTCTATATATTAGTTCAAATGAACTTCCACTTACCTGTCAATCAGATGTTTGCATGGTCAGTCTTAAAGTAGATTGCTGAAAGATGCAGAGGAGATTTACAGGATGTTATTCCTCGGGATGCCTCAGTTTGATGCACCTCGTTCTCATTTCTGATGATGTGGGGATCTTGGAGAACAAATTATTAACTTGAGCTGGGTAAAGCAGACTATGAACACTAATCTGCTCCAAAAAAACCCCCCATTGAACTCTATGGCTTTCATGCAAATTAGAGCAGGGCTGGCCAAATGAGCAGGTTTGCATTTTAAATCATGTTGGATGTAGTAGACCGTTTGCGTATTGCTATAAGACTTGAATGATTAAAGCCTTTTTTGCCCTGAGAGAGATTTTAATGCTTTCACTTGGGGCCTTGTTCTGTGCCCTGTTATGTTAAATTTCTACAGAGATTCTCTGCCTTTATTTTTCAGAAAAAAAATTATTAGGGTTTAGTTGAAACCACATGGAGTCATAAAATGTAATGAAGAGCTTGCATGTGCAGTTTGTGTTGCTGTAACTTGATGTCCATGTATAATAATCTTTGTCCTTTTCCTCCCGATAGTATAATACAGTGCATGTTTACTTTAGGGAACTTTATGTTCTACATAAAGAAACAGAAGGTTGCTGTTGTCCTTTTACGTGGGTGAAAGAATAAAAAGAACAACAACAGCAACCAAAAAGAACTGCTAATTTGCTTAGCCTGCAAGTCAACTTTGGGCAGTATAAGTAACCAAAGAAAGAGTAATTTATATAAGGATTGTAGTGAAAACAGAAAGCAATCTATAAAAGAAAAAAGGAATGTGTCATCTACGTATAGGAGGTCGAGATACTGCCATTCATATAACATGTAGTGTTCTTTGATGTTTGCCAATATGTTACAAAACATCTTCAGGTAACCATTGGCCTTATAGATGTCCTCTTATGGTAGAATATTATATGTATTTCAGAAATAACATCACACAATAGCTGTCTGTCTCATATGGTACCAGTATTCCTATTGTTATGTCTGTTGTGTCTTTTTGGCACTTTATTGTGTGACCTATGAATGCATAGGTTAAATTTCTAATTACTTGAGTAATGTCATATATTTCTGTGTGTTCTATGTGAGGTACTGCTGCCTATGGATATAGATATGTGCCTCCAAAAGCCCATGACATCAATTTGATTTTAAAATTAAGAGTAGATATACACTATAACAATTATGTTTTAAAATGTGTGTGATGTGTGTAAAAAACAAAACAAAACAAAAACGAGACAAAAAAAACACGAAAGAAAAGAAAATATATATCATATATGTGAAATGCATTTATTTATTTTCAACTTCATCAATCTTTGAGGCTCTACCTCAGATTTTGTATTTATGTATAGAAATGCTATTGGATTATAGTATCTTTGCCAATTATAATATATCGCTATTATATCATGAAATATATACCCTATGAATCAATAAATAAATGTTATTGTTTTCCTTGTTGTCACTGGCTTCTTTTCAGACAGCACACATGCTGGGCTTGCAGCGCTATGAACAATAACAAAAAGGAAATTTGGCTAAGACAATAAATCCCCTCTGCGAATTAGTCTGTCAGTCTGCTCTTATATTGAGCCGCTAAAGTACTGAAGGCATCATGGCCATATGAAAATATAACATACTGCTTGCTGTTGACTGAGAAATCACAATCAAAGAAGTGGGAAATATAATGATAATAATTGAAAAGCTCCTGCAAGCATGTCACTTGTTGACCTATTTTGAATACCCTCAACTGACTGAATGGCCATTATCTGATGTAATCACTTCTATAGGTCTGGTTAATAGGCATCCTCTTGTAACCTACTAGTATTTCAATAGGTGATTCATCTTCCATCCTGCTCATTAATGTACACAAGTATCCCTGATTATATAACAGACTGCTATTAGTTCAGTAAAACTCTGACTGGTTTTGTGAATGTATATTACACAAATTCTCCAGTGGATGTCAAGTGTTCTGACGTGTGGCTAATATTGTGCAAGGGTCATTTTAACCCTGACGCATTATCTTTTTTCAAACCCCAACCAATTACTGTGGTGCCAAAACTTTATCAAGAAATGGGTCAGTCAAAACAAAATTTAAAACAAAGGACACATCTTGAACTGTTTATCCCACACTAACCCAGCAGTCTTATGGCAGTGTAACACTTTTGGCATCAGTGAGTACACAAGGGTCTGCTGGGGTCAAAAATGACTCATGGAAAGTATAATATATGGACTTTGGCTGCTCTTTTAAAGTGGAAACAACCCATCCATTATTTCTCTTCAGCAACATGGCAGGACCACTATTAAATGAGGTAATAACAGCTTACTGAGTCTGTAAGGGAATAAATGAGGTTGCCTATGGGTGATATTTGGTGTGATAAAAACTGATAACAGCCATTCACTGAGTCAGGCTGATAACACTCTACAACTTTGGTGGTACAAATGCTACTCACTATAGCAGATAATCTGCATATTTCACATCCAACACATTTGCAGTTCCCATTCAGTTTAACACAACACACAGATTATTATAGTGCTGTGAGAAATAGCATGTTTATTTGCAGGCTTTTCCAGGTACACCATTGTAATGACTGACCCGACACACTGTTATGCTTATTACTTTGGCAGTGTTTAGTTCCACACATGTAGATTCTTTCCCCGGCCTATGGACCACCTTGAATTAAAAGGGCAGCAAAGCCAGATACCACCGGGTGATTTGGGCGTTGGCATCCTTCATGCGGTGGAGCCATTGCAGCAGGGCATGGTCCAAGTAGAGGGTGAATGAGCATCCCAGGAGGTAATAACGAAGGGAGTTGACCCCCCAGCACTCCTCCACCGTGCTGTATTTTCTCTCCCGTTCTGTCAGCTTCCATACATTCCCAGCAGGTACCTGAGGTCATGTGATCAGGGCTTGCTGGTTGTCCAGCACACAAGGCTGAAAACGAAAGGTGACAGAGCTTTTGTAACTGTGGCCCCCAGACTCTGGAACTCTCTCCCTTTGAGCTTGAGATCTGTGGACTCAGTGGCCTCTTTTAAAAAAACAGCTAAAAACTCATCTTTTTAAACTTGCTTTTGGTTAATTTTGTTTTATGTTTTAGCTTCTGTGAAGCACTTTGTGATTTTAATCTTGAAAGGTGCTATATACAGTGGCTTGCAAAAGTATTCGGCCCCCTTGAACTTTTCCACATTTTGTCACATTACAGCCACAAACATGAATCAGTTTTATTGGAA
>VVHJ01054342.1:6351-17877 GCA_015107715.1 Tylochromis polylepis
TGACATCTTCAAATACCACAGTACAAATGAATCAAAACTGCTGTTACCTTGGATACACTTCCTTCCATGGAGGCTTAGTGGGGGATTAATTTGTGCAGAAGTCAAACCAGACACATGATAGTCAAATAATTCTGAATTTAAAATACATGGGAGCATTCTGAAACACAAAAGAGGGTGGTTGTCCAGCTCCTGTCCCAACGTCAACAGCGGAAATGGAAAAAGGAAATATTTCCAACCACACTGCCTGGTCAGCAAACATGCATAACAGACGTTTGCACATATCTTTGTATTAATTATTACTGTAGTGACGCTGCAGGTAAGTGCATTTCTGCTTTTTCTTGTACTCTACAGTACAAGTTAATTAAATATTAACTGTTGGTTAGAAAAATGAAAAACTTTGTCCGTTTACTTCTGAAGTCAGGGATAAGCAAAGTATGTCATGCATAGGGATGGGAATTGTTAAGAATTTAGCGATTACAATTCCGTTATCAATATTACTTATCGATTGTCATTGGGTTCTCTTCATTTTCAGAGTCACCACCATTGCTAAACAGCAATAAAGAAATTATTCATGCAAATTAATTGCATGTTGTGGGTCAAATGTTTGTGCACGTTTGTTGAGGTATTTCCTCTCTTTGTTGTGATCAGTGCTGGAGTCCTTACTCTAAAAAGTCATTATGGCACATATCACACAGAACACGTTTCTTGAAAGTAATGCAGTATGTTACTTAATTACCCCTGGGAAAAAGTAATTTGTTATACTACTCGTTACATTACTTTCATGTTACTGTGTAAAATGATCTAAAACACACTGTATCATAATCACCATTTAACAATATAAACCTGAGGCTACAGCCCCCCACACCAACACAAATCCCTAATGAGGACACACATCAAGGCTGACCACACAAAGCAAAGAAAAATCCAATGCAAAAACCAGTCTCTACAGTGATTCTGCTTTAGAAACATGAACAGGTAGAAAGAGAGGCTGCAACCTGACTGCTCATCTGTTTGTTACCTTTGAAGTTAAGGGTCTGGCTACTGGGTCTTAGCTTTCACTCTGGGTTCTTGGATAGCTTAGCGTTAGCATGCTGTCTGTCCAGATGCTTGCAAAGAGCCGCATAATGCAGTTGTTTCTGTCCTGGATGCAGTTTTCCAATTTACCATTTACCTCGTCATTTTGTGCAATAAAAATTAATGTCCATATCGATGGTCTAGACTGCGTTGCTATTTTCCTCCTCTGACACCCAAACTGAAGACAGCTCATTGTAGTGCAAGTGCAAGAAACGATACGTGGGATCGATAGGCAGGCAGACTAAAAATGCCAAGGAATTGGACTACTGGAAACCGATTTTCCCATCCCTACTTCCCATGTTTCCCATGTAGTGATTGCCTAGCATGGACTGTATTGCTGGAAAAAGCTCTGCCACTCATTCACATGGCAATTTTTCCAGTGGTTACTCAACAGTATTGCAATGAAAAATCCCCCATGGTCCTAAAAAGCATTTTCACAATGGGATAACTGTTGATACCTTCAAACGTAAACATCCATGAATCCAGGTTATGTAGTGGCAAAATCTTCATAACACGTAGAAGAGATCATTTTACAGCAGGTTACAGGTTACATTTAAAAACAAAAAGGCAGTTTCACAATATTGAATGTATAGCATTCCCGTACATTGCCAATAGCTAGTGACGTTGCTTGTTTTCTAGCCTTTTAAGAATTTTAACATCTATATAAAAGGTTCCTTAAAAGAAAGATTGCTTTCTTTTTTGAAAGTAAACGAGCTGTGACACACCAAACAACAGCATATCTAGATTTCTGACAACTACCAGATGCGGGATATATGTGTGTACTGTATGTTTCTGTTTGCTTCTCTTTCTATGTAGCAAGTGTAAGCCTCAGCTAAAGAACTCAGACAAATGTTGGACTGGTTCTCTCCATGGCCAAATAAACAGGTCTAATGAATAAAAACAGCAGAAATGACTGCTTTTGGCATGTGTGTGCGTGGTTGCCGAGGTGGGGGGTCCCTCTATTACAGCACTCAAACCATCAGGTTCATTAGCCCAACAATTACGCATTCATGAATTTGCTGTTAAAATGGCATTTGCTGAGCTGAGCACGCCAGCTCCTGTCAACCTTAAGTGCTGGGTAAAATACTTTTAATTGGTCTCAGTCTTTTGCCTGGTCGATTGTGGGGGCTGGCTTTTCTGGGAGCGCAGTTGAAACATCGGGGGCTAAAAGCCTCCAAGATGGTGGGATGGCAGAGGCAGAGTGGAGGAAATGCTTTGGAGGGAAAGGTCACAGTAATCACCATAAAGGGCAGCATGTAAAATAATTAATGAGAGAGTAATTGGCTGCTCGTTGTTTATGTGCATCTGTGTGTGTATTTAATGGTAGCAGAGACAGCAAGAACATGGGCACCAACATAATAGAGGCAGACAGTATTTGTGTCTGTGTGCTTGTATGTGCGTGTTATGTGAGTGCTGGTACTGATTGCGTCTGCATTCAGGTGTAGATTAATTTGTAGGTTGTTCTTACAATGAAAATCTAATCACATCCGTCCATATTATCCACCAGACATTGAGTCTGCAAAGCACAGCTTTATTTTACAAGAAACCCTAATTCAAGAAAAAGAGAGAGAAAGAATGTCCCAACATAACCTTTTCTTCCAAACTGATCTCACTTTTGTCTGGTTCGATAATGACAAAATGAGAGCTGGATCTCCGGTTATGACCAAGCAGTTTTCTGTTGAAAAGTCCACATTTTCTGAGCACAAAGGCTTCATGTCAGGTAAGAAGCAAGCCCATGAGCATGGGTGACTCTGTGCACTACAAGGTCATAGTTCATGGAGACTGTCAGTGTGGAGTTCCACTGTAATGTCCTGCGTTGCCTAGCAGAAAAAATTCAGAAGAAATGACCTAAAACATATTTGTCAGTGCAGGCCAGCAAATATCAGCTGAGAGAGGACTGAAAATGCAACTACCTGGACTACTTCCTTAATCTGCCTTGCTGTAACTTTGTCTATTTCACAAAAAAGAAAATTAAGTTGAATTATTACCATTTTGACATGCTAGAGGAGATCCAGCATGCATTACAGAGATATAGCTACAGGGTGATATAACTGGGCTTTCATGTAGCGATCTAAAAACAGCAGTTGCACTGAAAATGGTCCAGAGAGGGCTGCTCCCTCATTTACAAGAGGATGCCATAGTGCAGTGTTTCCCAACCACTGTGCCGTGGCACATAGGTGTGCCATGATAAATGATCAGGTGTGCCGTGGAAGATTATCTGGTTCCACCTGATTAGTACTCTAAGTGACTGGGGTGTGTGTAACGGGCAGAACAATTACATTCTCTTCCACTAGAGGGCAGTACAAATACCTGCTCTAATTAAATGGGTTGCCAACTGCCAGTAAAACAGAAGAAGACGAAGAAGAAATGACATAATAGTCATGCTGTGAGTGAGACAACGCAGCACGTAATAGCAATAGATAAATATTTGAAAAGAAAAAGTAGTCAGTCTGACCTGGGTCCTGGAGAAAATGCCGACCCAGATGAAGGCCCTAGCATGAGTAGTGGTCAGAAGAAAGCAACAAAGGTATACTGGGGACAAACCGAGCCAATTCCACTATGCCTGGTGCGCGGGTAAAAATGATCAATATGCTTTTGTGACATTTTTGTTTGGTGGTGTGCCGTGTGATTTTTTGTAATGTGAAATATGTGCCGTGGCTCCAAAAGGTTGGGAAACACAGCCATAGTTGATGGCTCTGCGTATTTGATTTGCAGATGTTTACACCATAGGCACTTCCTGAACCAACCCTGGACAAACCTCCAAGTATCAAATGCTAGGTGACAGTGGGAGGAAGAACCCCCTTTTAAACAGGAACAGTCTTCAGGAAGAACCAGACTCCAGAAGGGGTGGCCTTTTGAGCAACCAGGGGAGATAAGAAGAAAGGGGAGAAATAAAAGAGAAGTATACAGAATTTCTACTATGACCACCAACAAAAATATTAGCAAGCGAATTAGATCAAAGTAGCTCACTGAAAAACTGTAGGCAAATTTGGCCTATAATCAGTGCGTGGCTATTGGTGGCACTGGCCATTAGGTATCTTCTACATCAGCTTCAGTGTCAAGCTGTGGTACTTGACAGTTGTATTTACTGAAGGCTTGATTTATAGTTCTGCATTATGTCTATGATGTAGCTGTATAAGCTGCATCATAACCTAGCCTGTAGCCTGGTGTGCATCTTCCCAGAAGAGAAAGTACACATTGGGGCGATGCGAATCATCACTGTGATTGGTTTACTTGGTACTAATAGTTCATGTAAGCACAGTATATTTATTAGCCCAGTTGTATTAGGTTCCAGTTGTACCTAGCTTGCCTAAATGCTTATAGCTATTATTATTATTAACATTCAGTAGAACTATTTTGTCAATTTCTAGTTATAATAGCACTTTATAATATTTCTTGCATTTAATAAACCTAACAAGTATAAACACAAATACTTATTTCACCCACTGCAGTGTAGCCTTTATAGGGATTCAAAACAGAACGATAAATCAGGCTCAATTCTATTAACATGTCACAGGTAGATTTACATCTGTGTGATTTTACAGCACATTTAACTGTAGATACTGGAATATTTTATTATATCATGTTACAAGCTACTGTAGAATCTTAGAACCTTATTTAGTATTCAATGTCCCATTTATTGGTTTTGACCTTGATATATAAAAACGAGGTATTGATCTATGCACTGGTCAAAAATGCACTGAAAAAAAGTCTGCATTGTCTGTCTTCTGAAAGACAGTCAAACCATCCATTATAAATGAACAGAGGTGGCATCATGGGGGTTTTCTGCAGTCTCAGAGAGACACTTCATATCACAGCAGTGCTAATACATCATCATTTCATCTGCCCTGACAAACAGCAGTAATGCAAGAGATTTGACCGCACCTCCACAGAAGCAGCTTTATGAAATGAGAATCAGAGACATGCTAATGGCCAGGGAGGTGGGGGAGGGGTGTTGGGTTGGGGGAGATCGAAGCCCATGTGGCATTTAGTCAATACCTAACAATGGAACACGCTGAAAACTAAATGCCATAGGAGCACAGGGCTGGAGTTAATTGTCGGATACTTCTCCCCTGCTAACTTTGAGGGCCTAATTATTTTAAGGTGTCTGGAAAGGGATAGTTTGCTAAATCAATGTTCAAGATGGAAATACACGGCCTGATGTTTTTCTCTCCCCCCCACCCACCCCCCGTTAGTGATTTTATCGATTTTGAAAGTTAAAAATGGCAGGCCTGCCTTATACTTAGACGTTACAATGACTGCTTAAGTATTGTTTTCTGCTTTTATCTTTTTATCTGCTTTGTTGATGGATTTTCCAAATAATAACTCGCGCGTGTGAATGCAACGAACTGAGTGAAAGAAGGGAACATCTGATTGTGGCCGACGTGGTTGGGACCATTTTACACCGCCGTTGCTCGAGCGATTCACATCTGTTGTCACAATGGGTGGCACTTACTGATAATGTCTATAATCAGCCTATTTAATTCTTTCAACAGAGTGGCAGATATGAAACAGATGGCGAATCTGTGGGCGTACTCTAAACACAACACGTTCCATATTATTGAGATCAGCAGTTGGTGGAAGGCCACTGTATCTAAACACGTTATTGTATAGTGGCTGTGGAAGAATTGGAAGGCTAAGTGAAGCTCTGCACTTCGATAAATCATTCTTTATGGGTACACAGGACTAACCAACCATAGAAGGCCTTGAGTTGCATTCACCAGTAGAAAAGCAGAGTAAAATAGAGTGTCCGTGCACTTTAACCTGCCAAGAAGAAGAGCGGCTTTTTTGTTGGCTTTGTACATTTTTTTTCCTTTGGCCACCATAAAGAACCCCTCCTCCCTACTGTGCTGCAGCAGAGAGTTTGATCAAACCCCCGCAGTGAATCATGTTTACAGTCCCTCGCACACAGTAAACAGACACACACACACCCTTCACTTCCTCATGTGTCTTCCTCAGGAAAAGCCAGCTTTGGTGCGCATCTGAAATCTCTGTGCAGGTGCAGGACAAAAGTAAAAACCGCAGTGGGAGCAACGCATGTCGTGTGATTACCATCATGTGGTGTTTTGCTGCTGTAAGCGGTTTGTCAAATAAAGTGCACGTTTGGGAGCTGACAGACGTGGAACAAGGCTTCTCCTCTGGTGCTCATTGAGAGGTTATGGCTGCAATCAGAGCCTCTGATAGAAATTGAAATAAACCGGCCATTTAGGGCCTCTCTAGCACACACTCACACACACACACAACATGGAGCCATGTAATCATTCAGTGTGCATGAAGACTTAAGCTGAGGCCAATGTTTCTAGTTTATTTTTTTTGCTTTAGCAGCTTATATGGAGCATAATATACTGCAGAGTGATATTTTTAATAGCGTTTCCATCTGTGTAAGTGCAGCACGGGGCTATTAAAAGCATAATATCTGCATATCTAATCAGTGTAAACACCAGTTAGTGCACTGTACACCCTAATGATGCTGAAATCGCTTCTCCTTGGAGCCATCAGGTCGGAGGATGTGATCTTTAGAGGAACAGGCAACCTGTCATTGAAAATGTCCTTTACATTGACAAGCTGTCATTTACAATGCATCAGAGATAGCTTTGCAGAAGCAGTCCCATTCAGCTTGGAGCCCAGCACCCATTCATGCTTGTGAGAAAGACAAAAAAAAAAAAGGCTTTTCTAATTAACATTCCCAGTGACCCGAAAATAAACATTTATTTTCCCATCTTCTGCACACGGTGAAAGATTTTCGACACTGTCCTTTGATAGCCTCCGATTTCCATTTTCGTGCGAGCTTTCCCTCCTCATGTCTCAACCCGTAATTTATGCATCAAATTCATGCATAATTAATTTTGAATTTACCACTCTATAAGTATTAAAACACCAAAACAAATTCTGTGATAATGGAGGTTTTTGAGGTCTCCCTCATTTCAAATTAATACTTTCTCCTTCCCTTCCCTTCTTTCTTATTTCTTTCTCAAATGGAGCTGAAACAAAGGATAAAAAAAAAAAAATCATATGAAGAAACGGTGAAAGCTTTAATTCTGAATTACTAAGATCTTTGTTTTCACATCATTTTCATTTAAAATGCATACATATGGAGCAAAAAAAAGACACATACATGCACACATCAGAGAGGAAACTGCCCTTGTGACTTGTGGGAAATATGGATGTGTATTTTCTCTGTTTTAATCTCATTAGCAGCCTTCTCACTGTTGCAGTGATTTTCCTCACACACCCAGCAAGTAAACATAGAAGAAAGTGATAAATCGCTCTAAATAGCACAAGTGGATCCAAAATGGCTGCAACAACGTCATATTGTAGGTGACGTGTAACCAGCACATCCAAACCTTTCATCATTTCAGTGCATTCAAATCTGTCACAGGAACGATGTTTATTTCTGCATACAGTATGCACCAGGCAGGTTTTAAAACCAAGGTGGTGCACTGAAACGGAAAAACAGTGTGACAGTGAAGCGCTCAGAGCTAGAGGCTTTAATCGTGTCATGTCTGGATATTCACCGTGCACTATCAGACTGAGGCTACCAAAATAATTCAAGTGCTGCTAAATAATCATTTGTACAATCCCCTTCTCACTTTCATGGATTAAACAGTGACACTACAGTATCCCCGGGCTCTACTGCTGCTACATTTCCTATTCATGGCAGAAATAGGTGAAACCAATATCATGCCATCAGGTGGCTGCTTTTACTCAAAGTGCCACGCAGCATCACAAGTGCAAAGTATTTTCAGCACCAGTGGCTCGAAAGCTAACTGTGAACCCGTAATCATAATAGTCTTAAAATAGTACTGTGTTCTGTTATTTGGATTTAGCTCTTCAATTTTCATGCTAGAGTGGGATCTCTGTGTGTTTCTTTGTCTGTATCAAGGGAACTGATAAAAGGAAAAAAGTGCCTGGTAGTACTGCCTATCGCACGAAAGTTCCTTTAGAATGACATGTAAAGATAAATGGAAGGTAACATAATTCAAGTCTTTTCAATTCAATGTTATTTCTGTAACAGTCATCTCAATGTGCTTTATATTGTTAGGTAAAAACCCCATAATAATACAGAGAAAACCCCAACAATCAGATGATCCTCTATGAGCAAGCATTTGGCAACAGTGGGAAGGAAAAACTCCCATTTAACAGGAAGAAACCTCAGGCAGGAGCAGGCTTAAGGAGAGGCAGCCATCTGCTATTACTGGTTGGGTAGTGAGGGGAGGAAGACAGGACAATACAATTCATTGTTTAAGCCTATGTTCCTTACATTGAAAAAAAAAGTATAATTTAATATTTCGTCTTCAAGTAAGCTGGTACTACTACTCAGCTTGGGCAATAATACAATATACATTTATAAATCCCAACTATACTTTTGGCAGTACTATAGAAAAAACAGAGAGAGAGTGATTATCTTCTTTCCATTTAACTGATTTTGTAACTAAACCTTCAAACCACCAATATGCTATCACTGCAGCTAGTGTAGTGTAGTGTAGTATAATCTTTCCAGCAGCAATTTATAGATGAAGTTGGGATAGATGGAGTATCCCTAATTTCATATTTGCATAAATGACATTTAAAGTTACAATCTGCCAATAAGAAAATACCCAGAGTGATGCCAACATAAGCAGCAGGTTTCCCAAGTAGGTGAATAACCACATACCTTTGAGTCAATGGTTATACCACCTTATTCTGACACAGAATTTTTTTCTAGATCAGGTTACTGCTAATATGGCAGATTTTATGAGACATCATCTGTCCTACTTTCCATCTTGCTCGTTTCCAGCATCCATTATGGGCATCAGCAGTTCACAGACTGAAGCTGGTCTGCAGTGACCAGCGGCTACACAACCCAGTGGTAAACATGGTTTTATGCTGGTGATGTTAATTGGTTTACCATATAGTGAGGGCATTATCATAAAGAGTTGGCTAATCCCTAATGCCTTTATCTACAGTCAGCATACCAGCATAGCTTTTATTTTATTTATTCATTCAATGCAGTTTTATACCTGAATATCACATACATATACTGTCGAAAACTAATTGTTTAAAGTTCCTATAAATTTTCCACTGTTGTTGTCCACCTTAGACGAGTTGGAACTCCATGGAAAAATGTGTCCCTCTACGATGTAATAAAAATTGTAAAAGGTTATATTTTACCCAAAGAAAGTTCTTTTTCCTACCATAAGGGGTATTTCTTGGTGAAACTCAAGTAAATCCAACCACACAGGAGACCGTCTCATGGTCAAATATTGGGTGTACTTCTGTTTGTGTACCTCTACAAACCCAGTTACCTCCTGTATCCTCCAACATCAGTTGCACACTCAGTGTTAATGAAGGCAATGCTACTGGTGTAAAATTTGAAAGTGATTAGTAGTCTAAGCTGGGAAGAAAAACTATACCTGATTTTTTTTTTTTTTGTTTTTTTTATAAAGAAAGAAAATAACTTGGACTGAATTAGAGCAGTCATGTGTCAACACAGCAATTAACAAGACCCTTGCCTATACCTTTAATGGAGTGGAAGATTTGTAAGGCTTATTAACAAAATAAGTCTTCAATATCGTGCTGCTCAATACTCTGTGCCTTCACTAGCTCTGGTCAGTTGGCTGTCACTGTGCAACAGTTTGTTTGTTTTTTCCTTCTGACATCAATCTTTTATGTCCAAACTTTAGATTTTTATATAAAGATAGCTGGGAGTGATGAGTCTCAGCTCGATCAATACTGCCGTGCCCCCCTTCAAACGGCTGTGAGTAGTTATAGGAGTGCCCTGAGAGTCTGTGATGTGGTAATCAGTAAAAAAGAAAAAAAGTTTGGATAGCCAATGTGGATGTGAGACAAAGGACAGATTTCTCACTATGTCTTCACAGCAGTGGTATTATCAGGGGATGTTGGCTTGATTTTCGCCCTGCCCATACTGGTAATTTCAGTCATCCAGACGGTAAATTTTGTTCTGGTGAACTGTGGCAATTTAAAGACACTACACAATGTTAGCTAGATTACTGCAAAACAGACCAATCTGTCTTGAAGATTGAGTCTGTTTCCAAGCAGGAAAAACACAGCTTGACTTGTTAAGGTCTTTGGGCCTGGATTCTTTTATCATATATATCATCCACGATCTCCGTTTGACTGTCTCTTTTGTCACTTTCAATCACAAGTTAAAAAAAATATCCATCCTAACAACTAAGGTTGTTGATCTTGAATATTGATACATTTCAAACCCATAAACCCAAATCATTGCAAAATGTAGCATTCTAGGGTGTTAACCACCATGTGGTGATTAATAAGTGTCAAAGTGCAATCCTGTTTGAAAGTCTTGAGCCAATATTCGTTTCTTTATATTTTGCTTCCAAGGAGCCAGACTTCATTGTTAGTTTTGATGATGTCTTGAACAATAGTTCTGCAGGTTTTCTGGAGGTTGTTCAAAGTTTTCCTTTGACTGGTTTTTCACTCATTTTCAGTCCTGTCCTTCTACCTGACTATTTTCAGAGGAATCTTTTTTTTAATCTGTTTGTTAAACCATTTAACTCTTTAAGGCACTTAGATCCTAGCAGGCTGCCGGAAAAACATATAATTTGTCACCATTTCATTAATTACATCTACAGAAAAAGCCAAAGATAACACAGTTTAACAGGCATGAAATAGTATTTTTGGGCCAACAAGGGGATTCCCAAAGAGTCAGTAGCTGAAAAGTTGGCATATCTGGGCAGAAATTTAAGGAAATTAGACAAGTGGAAGATAAACAACACATTCTCATCCCAACGCGTAACATACCGACGTATGTGACAAATCGTCCATATGTTACACGGAGGCATAAGAGCTGGTTGGAATGAATCTATACATGTAAATGTGTTTTACGTTCTGATCATGAATCACTTTGGAAAACACTATGTGATAGGGTTAAGGTTATGGTTACGGTTAGGGCTGGAATGGATGGCTGGAGCCTTTGCTCTAAACGTGTGTTACTGCTGCGAGCGGCATTCTATTGGATTCAATTGAGAACCCAGAGCGTCTCATAAGGACGGGGGAAGGTACCTTTCGCGTTACTATGAGGCCCCGTTTACACATCTACGTTTTCCCTTAAAAACGTATACTTTCCCCTTCGTTTGCACCTTTCATTTACACACAAACGGAGATGTCGCCTCTGAAAACGATTCTTTCTAAAAACTCCGGCAAAAGTGGAGATTTTGGAAAACGCCGTTTTCGCGTCGCAGTGTGGACTGCAAAAACGGAGGCTTTCGGAAACGATGACGCATTTTAGTCATGTGATGCAGTCATGTGACCAATTCAACTAAGATGGCGGACGGCATTGTACAGCAGTTGTTTTGTTTGCTCTCAGTTTTGACGGCCCTATTAAAGATTAATATCAGTTTGTACATGCTCCAGATAGCTTTTCTTCAAAGAAGACGGAATGTAAAGTAAATAAGTAAATAAACGGCAGACGGAAATGACGCAGGTCGAATC
>VVHJ01054381.1:3359-14851 GCA_015107715.1 Tylochromis polylepis
AAAAACAAAAAAAAAAAAAACTAAAAAAAAAAAAAAAAAAAAAAAAAAAAAAAAAAAATCAAAATCACTTGGAACTATATTTTCAAAGCATTGAGGTTCTTGAAGACGTGACATGTTCTGTTCAGCAACAGCTCCGCTATTAAAGGCTACTCTTGGCTGTGCCCAGATTTTTAATGCTGGATGCCATTCCTGGTGCAACTCCCAGGGGATTTGTGTCTCTGCCCAGGGATCTTTTGCTTGTTAGGCGAATGTGTAAACTAGTACACATTAGAGCAACAACAGCTCCTCTATATTTTTCCTATTGTGTATGTAATCACAAAGCACAACAAACACAAGGCATTAAAGAAAGTTCAAAGCCGACAGCAGCCGTGACAGAGAGAGGAGAACAGGCATCATCAGAAAGGCAAGACAGAGAGAAAACACTTGGGGAGCTAAAACGGCAACTAATAAAAAAATCAAAGCATCACAGGAAACAGTTGAAAACCTCATGCCATCTCCCCAGGACAAAGCAGTCGTGAAAACCTGAACAAAAGACAGATGGCTGTTGATGCTTCCGTGTATAGCGGTCTAGTCAGACCTCAGATTCTTGCAATGAAGGAATTAATCCATCTTTCTTTGACAACCAATCTGTAGCACATGGTTGCGGACAGATGGCCACACATCTTCTCTACTTTTAAGTCATCTATATTGATGCACATGTAAATTGTGCCTCATTTGTTGCATGGAGAAGGTAACGCATTATATTGTTAGAAGCATCACTGCTCTGTCCATGATGTCAGCATCATAAACCCAGGAGGGCAGCTCCTTGTGTGTATAGCCACTTACCTCAATAATAATAACACACACACACACACACACACACACACACACACACACACACACACACACACACACACACACGGAAGAGAGGACACGCCTGGGGAACACAACTGAAAGGAAAATAACTGATGAGAGACAGGAAGTAGAACTGAACATGACGCACACGAGACAAGGGACTATCAAAATAGTCAGGAAACAAAACTCAGACACCCAGACTCAACACACACAAACAGAACAGATACGTGACTGAAAGATGACTCACCTGAGACAATAGAGAGACATAACAGGGACCACAGAAGAGGATAAGATGATAAACACATACACACTATGAACTAGACACAGACCAAAGTTAGCCTTAGGGGAAAAGGGGACAGAAACAGTTACAGAACTAAGAATATAATACAATGGAAATAACCTTAAACCTGAAACTGTCACGGCTGCGACGGCAGTCGTGTGAAGTGGCGAAAAGGACCCAAATGCAGGCACTTGCTGTGATGAGAGTGAGCTTTATTACAAAACATGAGACTACAAACAGATGCGGAGATGACATGGAGAGAACTAAGGAAAACCTAAACTGGGTAAACTAATAAACAAACCTGAAACCAGAGTACGTGGCAAGAGACACAGAAGTAACACAGCCTGACCACCAGGGATGACTCACACAGACCAGTGACAAGCACAAGAGCACACACACTATATATACACACAGAGGGTAACGAGGAAACTGCACACACGAGGGAGACACGGCTGAACCTAATTAACATGACAAGCCAGGGAGGAAGCAACATTGAATACACTGACATAAGACACGGACCTTCAAAGTAAAACACGAAACACACAGACTGAGCATACAGACACAGACTCAGGGACACGAAACAGAGGAAGCACGGAGTACAGGGACCAAAACCTAAGAACTAGAAATGCAGAACAGAAAACCCTATAGAATACAACTTAACCCAAAAACACAAAACACTGGGTTGCAGACCCAGGACCATGACAGAAACACAGAATACCATAGGACTAAAACCTAAAACATTTCATAAGCTAATTCCAAAACCACCAAAACTCAACGGACATGGCCCAAAAACCTAAGATACTATCACACTGCGATGTTTGTTGCATTACACACAGGCAGTACTGTCGTAAAATAAAACAGTTTATGTACAATTAGTTGATGAGTGTGATGGTGAGTTTTTTGCAAGGTAATGCTGTATTGTATACATAAAGTTACATAAAGCAACTTAAATTCAATTCAGTTTTATTTATATTGGACCAAATCACAACAGTCATCACCTCAAGGCGCTTTATATTGTAAGGTAATACAATACAGACAAAACTTCAACAATCACCTGATGCCCCATGAGCAAGCAGTTGGTGACTGTGGGAAGGAAAACCCTCCTTTTTAACAGGAAGAAACCTCCAGCAGAACCAGGCTCAGGGAGGGGCAGCGATCTTCTGCAACCAGTTGGGGGTGAGGATAACATTTATGTAGTTTAATTGACTTTCTACCGATACGTCTTCACAGGATGAACAACAACCTTAGTGATAGAAAATTTAAGTGACAGAAAATGTTAAAAAAAAATAAAGACACAAAGATACAATAAAGAAGGGAATTAGTCTTTTTTCTACAATAGAATAAAGCAAATCTTTTGTTCTAATGTTTCAGTTTCTTAAATTATCCACCTCAAAGAGTTAGAAATACTTAAGGGAGTAATCTGCCTGGAAAGTGCGTTTGAAAAGTGCACCCTCATTTGAGATTGAGAGAAGCTTGGAACCAAGTTCATGCAGCAACTGACCCCGTCTAAAATGAAAAAAAAAGTCGCTCCAATTAAACCAAGCCGCTGTTTCAGCTCCATTATTCACCAACAGCAATTAACGGGATTATCTCGAGCAGGGTAAACACTGTGATGCAGGAGACTAATTTTTCACTGCCTGTAAAATTCAGGGCTACCATTTCATTCACTTAATGAAAAGAGAAAGTGAAGGAAACTACACGGCCCGCAGTACATGTACATAAACACAGAATGCACCTTTGTTGTCTGACCTTGAAAATTAATTTGAAGCCTGTAAAAACTGCTTTCCCAGCATGTCTGAAGTGTGTTTCTTAATACACAGAGATGTGGGGGGAGAGAGAGAGAGTGGGTGAAGGGGGTGGGGGGGTGACGCTGCTATTGACTCGCCCACTCTGCATCCCGCGGCACACAGCACAGCCTTTAGAGGCAACCTCTTACAGGCTCAAGGACCGCCATAAACAGATGTATTCATATTCACTGGAACTCATTTTGAACTGGGTACGTTTAAGTACATGCGGATGTGATGCACCTCAGTGATGCAGAAAAGGCTGGTTCGCCGATACCAGCGGGTGGAGGATGCAAGTGTTTACTGCAAAGATAAGGACACCAGATAGAATGTTTATCAAGTGGATACAAATGAATCAGTCTTTTTTCTGCTTTGCTGCATAAAGAGTCAGAGGGTGGTGGCTGCTGGTGCTCATAAAATTTACTCTTATTGAAAGAAAGTGATTCAGAAAGTGAGACAACTGGTTCTAATTGTTTTAAATGTACAGAGTGATAATAATGTCCAAAACCTGACATGGATAAAACAGAAGAAACTGCAAATGATGTTGATCAGAAAGGGTCATCTGCAGGGTGTCCTATATGCTATTTGTTAAATATATAGCTGGAATATTATTTATTTTCATGATGCAACATGATGAAATTTTGCTAATTTTACTACTTTAGTACAAAATCATCTTGAGGTTTGGAACAACTGCAGAGGAACCTGGACCTTCATTTGAGGCTTTTAGAGTTTGGTGTGTAAAAGAATCTGTAATTATATTTCAGTTCAAGGTCCCTTCATTTACAAAATAATTCAGCCTGTTTAGCTAAAATGACTAAACTTAAACACTTTATGCAAGTAAAATACGAAATTCAAACTTTTCACTTTAAAGTTTTTCAGTTAGCTTCCCTGTAGGCATTTAATTTGAGAAATTCATGCATTGTATTGAACTTAACAGTGCTTGAAAAAGAGTAGAGTCAAAGCAACTGTGAATGTGTACGAATGAATGACTCAGACAATGAAAACCTTACAATAGAAACATGAGATTGGTGTGCATTATGCTCAAATTGTAATAGCAGCTAGGTGAAGAGCACAGCCATTTTTATAATGTCACATGTAGGAGAGTTATGCTTTCAGGGCTTGACTACACGGTTAATGTTTCTGAAAGGACCCAAGCCTTTATTCAGTTATTCAATACCTAAACAAAACCAGGCAGATAAACTGAAAACATTAAACTATTAACACTAAAAATTAATATTACTGTTGTTGTTTTTTACTAGGCACAAACCTTATTCTCCTGGGTGAAAGGCCTCTGTTTTTGTTCTTTCATCCAACACAGCTGCATTTATGTCAGGTTGACTGTAGTGACTTACATTTTAAATAAATAGTGGTTATTTAAGTCGTTCAGATTTCAGAAATCTGTCCTAGTGTTGACATTTTGTTATGTTTTCATGAGAAACGGGGAGAAAAAAAAATCTCTTCCCAACTCAACCCACCTCTACGCAACTTAATTAGCTCTGATTAGATCTCGTCTCTCTAGAATTTCATCTCATTTTTATTCCTTGACGAATGTGTCAATATATTGTATTATATTTTTTTTGTCCTAGTGCATTAGTTTTTATTTAGTTACAGTCTTGTTTTAATCAGAAAAAAAAGTTGTTGATGAAAATTATTGGTCAATGAAATTAATGCAGTTTTTTTTTTACCGTTCTCTATAAACCCCAGAGATGGTCATGCTGACGATGTCTACATATCTAAATTTATTGAGCTGCTGCCATGTGATTGGCTGAGTAGATATTTGTGTTAATGAGTAGCTGAACAGGTTCACCTGACAAAGTGGCCAGTGACGGTGTATACTGAAGTCAGTGTACTATTCAGAACCTTTTAGTGGGCTTCTGTGACAATGACAGACATGGCTGGAGTCCAGATGTCATGTGTTTGTACCATATGTTTCATTTCTTCAGTGACCTTATGAGCCCAAGTACGACACAGACTGTCCCTGTCACTGAAACAGCTGTTAGTACCACAGCTTTACATGATACTGCATGAACAAACCACACTGATAGTAGCAGTTAAGGATGGGACACGGTGATGCTGTCATATGGGAAGTGCCCCCTGTTATCTGCTTATTCATGTGGGACATGACACATGAAAACAGCTCAGTTACGTCATGTAAATGTTAAGCTTGCAAAGTAATGTTAAAGAACAATGTGGAACTGCTCCACCAACGGCACCTCCCCCCTCGTTTCAAACAGGCACAGGCGTAATTTCAAACGGGCTCACCTTAGAGATCAAAGTCATCCTTGTATAATTAGCTTGTGACAAGCCCTCAAAGTGAAGATGACCCATTTTCTACACACTTTTTAATTAGCTTTACTGTACTAAATTATAACCATGATGAATTCTTCCTATTCTGTTGGATAATGTTATTGAATGCACAATTGAATGTATCTCTGTTTCAGGAGCTGAAAACACAAACAGTATTTCTTCTTCAGGCCTTTGAATGCACCATGTTTTCTGGCTTCCTCTTTCAAATCTGATACCATGTCCAAGTAGGTTACACAGACGCTTCCTTGCCAAAGCAAGAGAAAAAAAATTAAATAAAAGTAGACATAAAGGAGAAAACCATACCAATCGATGCTGACATGGTCCTCCATGTTTATGCGCATATCGATCGTCTCTCTCGTGGTTTACTGCGCCTCTCTAGTGTCTCATGGCCTCAGGGGTTGACGATATTTCCTTGACTTTCACTGACACGCTGGCTTTAAACTATACACACACATTTCTACCCACATAAATATATATGCACACAGTACATATGAGGACTTTTCATGGCTCCAAATGAGTCTTTGTAGGGTGACTGTGTACTTGAGCACAGCTGGTCTGGGAACAAAGCCTGAGTGTGTGTTACCTTACTTAACATGCATTTCCTTCCTTAAGGAGTCTTTTTTTTTAGTTATTTCTGGAAATTTGATAAACAAAAAAATCTATTTTATGCTCACGCAAATGAAAATCTACTTTTAAAAAAATGGTTATAATATTTCTATTATTACCCCACTTTGCAGTTATTTATTTGTAAAAAATGTTTGGACTCATGTATGATTTTTCGTTCCACTTCTCACGTGTACACCACTTTGTATTGGTCTTTCATGTGGAATTCCAATAAAATTGATTCATGTTTGTGGCTGTAATGTGACAAAATGTGGAAAAGTTCAAGGGGGCCGAATACTTTTGCAAGCGTGTGTGTGTGTGTGTGTGTGTGTGTGTGTATGCATTTACTGCATTTGGGTTCATTGTCATGCTGAATAATGAAGCTGCTTCTAATCAGATTGTTTCCAGATGGTACTGCTCAGTGAATCAAAATCTGTGTTCATATTTCCATCAGTTTTAAAGGGATCTCCAACACCACTCCACAGTGATGTACAGATGGCTGTAGATACTCACTGCTGTACCTGTCTCCTGACCTCCTCCGTACATATTGAAGATGATTTTATCCAGAACATTTGATTTTGGAATTATCACTCCATCAGACCTGCCAGTAATTTTCAGTCCAGCTCTTGTGTAATTTAGCATAGCTCAGCTTTTTCTCCCCATTTCCCCTCCTTAAGAATGGCTTCTTTACAGCCACCTGTTCACTGAGATGATTTTGGATGAGGCTTCAGTGAGAAGCAGTTAAATCAACTGAAGGGAAAGCTGCATCTCTCAGGTCCTGTATTGGATTATTATTATTATTATTATTGTTATTATTATTTTTCCTATTTCATAAGGATATCATTTGCAGATACTGTTCTTCTGCAGTAGTTTATTTTAGGCCTGCCAGTTCCTCTTTTATCCTTTGTGTCCAGTTTCCACAGATTTTTTAAGAACACACTGCATGCTGTGCTGAGATATGGTTTTCAGCTCATAGCTCTTTGGCATTTTTCATACATTAAGCAATATAATGCAAGAGGGTTATATTTTATTGTTTTGTAGGTTCAGTTAAAAAAATGGGAACAAATTATGTGTGTTTGTGGCATGCTGCTAGTAACAAAATGCGTAAAGTATGCAGCACAGACCATTTTACTCACAGATATAATAACTTGCTGCAGTAACGTGGGCTAAAATAGACGTCCACATGCTGTGTGAAAACTTAATAAGTTTTACTTTACTTTCAACAATCACTTTCTTTTGTCTCAAGGTCTATAAGCCTTCTTTCATGTCTCTTGTCCCTGGCTCACACAAATCCCTCTCATGGCTCAACTGGTTTTAAGCAGTGAAATCAATAAGATGTCCCAACTTTCAGTGGGCTTTAAAGCAGCTTTTAAAAGGCATTCTGAAAGAAAGCCAACCAAGGATGGTCTTATCATGGCACTTATGAATCTATTCTATTTAAACTAAATCACCTTAGCTTCAAACCTCATAGCAATTAAGCTTCAATTTCAGCAGATACCACACAACAGCACCATGGATTTGTTTATTTATTCTTTTTCTTGCTGAAAGTACAAACCAGACGAGCGGGAGCGGCACCCCGACAGCAGATATTACACTCCCATTAAGTAAAGACAGAGATGCTGAAAGGGATGCCAGGGGTAATGGGTTTGATGATCTGTAATGTGTCTTGAGCAGGAGATGAATCCACAAAGTGAGGAAAATGATCTGTCACTGTCACATTCAGCTGTGGCCTCCTGTCTTATAAAACTGAAGAAAATCTACCCTAAAGACTGAACGCATTCATCGGAATGATGATGTGCTGGCTCTGTGCAAAATTCCAGTTTGCAGTTGTTGATGGCAGAGAAAAACTAAATGTTGCCATGGTAATGCCATTTTTGGTGGTTTTTATTCTCTATTTAGTTTTAGAAGTCAGAATAACTTGAACTGTGCTGAAGCTAAAGGTGGAGGAAAAAAAAAGTAGAATCATGAGAAAGACGAGATCGGTTGACTGACTTTCAGAAAAACAGGGACTGAAGCAGTCATGTACAAGTAGCAAATGAAACACAGTGACAATGAACAACATGAACAAACTGACGTATGGATGACAGACAGGCAGAGCTCATGAACAGGTGCAAGCAGGTGGAGAAGGGCAGGATGGGTGGATGAGAGTCGAGTGATCTGAAAAAGATAAGAAAGTGTGAGGGTGAACAAACCAAAGAAATCAGCTGCTCGTGTAGACAGAGGGAACTAGAAATGTGGGAATGTGTCTGAGAGGAGGTGCACTACCACAAATTATAACAGGTTAAAAGCTGTTCAATATAAGGAAGGAGGAAGGAAATGTTCCCAATAAACACACCAAAAATATTAAAAATGAATGTAGCTATTACAAGACATGTTTATATTTCTATCTGTACTTCCTACTGTATTGATTTATCCTTGTATTAATTCTCTTATTTACTGTATGTATTTATTAGTTTATTTTTAGATTCATTTAATCCCTACCTCAGTATATATCTTTTTCTTTCTTTTTTTTAAATGAATTTCTTCACAATCAGCCAAACAAAGTGGGCGAATGAGTGGGTCAGTCATGCTGCGTGCGTGACGGCTGATCGACAAAACACAAACAGCTGCCCCGAGTCAGGACATTGCTAATGAAGGTGCTTAGGTAACGTAGCTGAAAATAAGGGCTATTTGCTCATTTGTGTGGCTCTGCATGACATGACTAGCGGCAAACACAGATGTAAGCCCATTTGCTTTCAGTAATTTGGAAGAAGTGGTTTGTTCCTCCCTTGTTAATAATGTATATAAATCTTTTTTTAAAGACTTTTTCATTACTTCTCTTAATTCACTATAGCAGTTTCCCCTCAGGCCCATACACAGCATAAAGGATAAATGTAGCTACCATTATGTCACCCATTGGTTTGCGAAATCCTGTTTTGACTTCCCGCTAGGAAAGTAAGTGTGAGTCGTTAGCCAACATGGGGAGATTGTGGCTCAAGAGCTGGCAGTTTGGCTTGTAATCGGAAGGTTGCCGGTTCAAGCCCTGGCTTGGACAGTCTTGGTTGTTGTGTCCTTGGGCAAGACACCTCACCCATTGCCTACTGGTGGTGGTCAGAGGGCCTGGTGGCACCAGTGTCCAGCAGCCTCAATGCACCCCAGGGTGGCTGTGGCTACAATTTAGCTTGCCATCACCAGTGTGTGGATGACTGAATGTGTAAAGCGCTATACAAAATACAGGCCATTTACCATTTTTTTTTTTACCAATGAGCATACCACAGAAAATCCTCCATTTTGAAACATGGTATGACCAAGACTTAAAAAACAGGCTGAATTTTTTATTCAATATGGCCCAAAATGAGTGACTGAGACCATAAAATCAGCAGTGTTAGGTGTTAGGTCAGGGCAGAAAGCCATTTTCACATAGGCTTTTTTAGGGCCAGAAGTCTTTTTCAACCACATCTGTCACCATCTGGTGGCCTTCAAAGCTCCTCCTCACTGGCTTCTTTTTTCAGACCTTTAAACTGGAAGCTACATCCATGCAGGACAGAAGCAGCACAGTTTTAGTAAAGTACTGTAAATCATGCTTGCATTAGCCAATTGGCATCGAGTGTTTCATTCATGTTTCCTTGCTTTGCAGTTATCAACTCATAATGATAGGAGTGGTATAGTTTCTACATACTTGAAAAAAATGTTGATTAAATTGACCACAAATAGCATTTTGCTATTTTGAGACATGATAATGAAAACTAGAATAGTAACTTCTCTGTTTCTAAATAGGTTTGACTTTATGTCTACTGTGCTTTTGCACTAGTATTGAAGCTTTTTTCCTATGTTCAAATGCACAGCTTTTACTTTGAAGACAAACACTTCACACTTCTACTGACCACCAGATATATGACCACTAACCATGTGATGTTAACTTTTACGTGATTTTTAGTTGTGTGACAATCAGGATCAATGTAGGATTAAGTAAATAAGAATCCCGTCACACAGGCCAAGAGACTAGTACACGGCCATCTGACGACAACTGCTGTGAGGTAAAAATGAATATTCCCTGACCTGTGGTTGATGGCAGTCGCTGGAAAAAAATGATGCTAAAGCCCAAGTCATGTAGGCCTACAGATCACTCAGTGACCCCCTTGCAAATCACCTGTCACTAGTTAAAATGTTTTTCTGGGTTTGGTTTGCAGAGGCAGAAGTCTTAATATGATATGTATGAATAAGATTTGATGTTTGTCTGTAGCTTTAGAGGAGTAGAACCTTTGATGGCACTTGGATTCTTAATCAAATCTTTTAGCAGTTTGTGCAACAAACTGGCCACGTTCAACCAGGACAAAGAGATTTTAAAGTGTTATAATAAGGTCAGCTCTTTGATAGAGGCATTTCTGACTCAGATAAACTAGACTTGATTTTTTTATGACTTAGCTGAGCTTGACATGTTCCCTTCAAGCACTTGAAGGCAGCATCAGATCAGATCCTTCCTTTCACTTTCCTCTCTAGTCTGACAGTCTAGATATCATCCAGTTGTACTGCAAAGATTACGAACATGTTGACACGGCAGAGGGCACAGCTCAGTAGGTAATGCCGCTGGGATGAAAACAGCAGGCATTAGGGCGTTGGAAAATTCAATATCAATTAATGCTGGATTCAAAGTGCGGCTTGATATAGAGGTTAGTGTTTTCTCCTTGAACAGCATTTAGAGGTACTCAAGTTCAGCCCCAAGGGAATCCAATGATTAGCTGCACGGTCAATACACGAGTCGCTCCTCTGCTCTTCTGTCGTGTGCCTCTCTGCTGAAGCTCTGCTGATCAAACTGGAGCCAATCAATGTTTTGCAGGAGTTTTGTAAGGCAGCAAAAATGGATTAGACTTCATGTGGAGCTCTGCTGGTAACTCATTAATTGCTCAGAAGAATAAAATGGCTAAAAACACCTAACTCGTGGTTGTGTTTGAGGATCGTTAATCATCAAAGATGCAGAATGGTAAAAATTTAATACAGTTATTCTTTACATGACAAAAACAATGCTATGATCATTATTTTCAGGGGGCCTGAGAGACTTTTACTTTTTCTCTAGACTGTTATTCTTGGTGGCATAAGTTGTTGCTGCCAATGTTGGAGCCACAGTGAATGCTGCTTTAGAAAATCTTCTGAAAAGCTTCTGATCGCCTGCTTCCATATAACCTACAGGGAGGAAATCATTTTAATCACCAAAATTCTTCTCCATAACACCATAGCTATTTTCATCTGCTCATTTACTCCTCAATCGGCTATTTATTTATGTTTCTAACCATTTGTCAGGTAATGAAAATGCACAAATGCTCGTAGACCATATTAAGGACAATAATAACTCTTCCTTTTAATCTGGTTTTTAAAACCTAGTTAGCCTTAAAAATACATGCTACATATTACCCTAAAATTATGCAGTTAGACATAACTATATATTTTTTGGAATTACATTCAAATGCTTGATATTTTCCACTATGATAAACCAACACTAATTTGATTTTGGTGTATATATATATATATATATATATATATATATACACTACCAGTCAAAGGCTTGTCACACTTTTTCATTTAATGATTTTTCTTTATTTTCATAACTATTTACATTATAGATTCTCACTGAAGGCATCAAAACTATGAATGAACACATATGGAATTATGTAGTAAACAAAAAAGTGTGAAATAACTCAAAACATGTT
>VVHJ01054389.1:2300-27477 GCA_015107715.1 Tylochromis polylepis
TTTCTCTTTCCTGTCTCAGAAAACATCTCTTATATTAGTCCATGTTTTATCCTTTGAATCCCCTCTTGCATTTGCCATTAAATTGGGAAGGGAGACACAACAGTGTCAGAATGAGGCTCTCTGTGTTGTACGCAATGTCAATCAGTCTATTTCACTTGCTGATTTTATCTGTTTTATATGGAATAGAAACCAGCAAGTCTAGGCCATTCAACAAGTAATCCAGTAATGTCTATGTTGGTGTGTGCATGTGTGTGCGTTCAAAGGTTATCAATGTGAATGTGTAAGGAGTAGGCAAACCTAAAATTAAGTGTATGCATGTCTGTGTGTGTTAAGAGTCTCAGAGTTTAAGCCAGTCCGAATCCCTCGGAGCATTCCTGAATGGCCAACAGCAGCATATGTCTCAGCTTCTCGTAGCTCTCATAGGCTGGAAGGTCCAGCTGGTTAAAGCTGAGGATGAAAAAGAAAACATTACAGTTTTAAAGTTTTGCTCTTTTGAAGCCTCTACAAATATTTTTGCCATATCAACTTTCAACATGCTTACCAAGTGTGAGCAGATGGCAGGCGGTCAGTGGATCGATCATCACGGTGGATCTGGAACTTCTGGATGCCGTTCATGCCCTCCAAAGCTGCAAAACCCTGGAGGGGAACCTTGGATGTGCCAGTGACAAACTGTAGGAACTTGGCCCGGTCTGCTTGATCAAATGACCGCAAGGCCCTCCAGAACCACTGAATCTAAAGGAAAACAAACAAAAAAAGACAAATGCAGCCGAGTTACAAACATACATTTCCATTTCCGAGGACAGATATAGTAAGAAAATGTGATTCTTGAGCAATGCAAGTGTCTTGTGGTCAAGACACATTTAAGATAATTTATAAGGCTTTTCAATATTCCCAAATCATATTCAGCACTATACACCATGTGTGGAAGTTCAAATGAAATGCTTTATCAAATCAAATGTGTCTGCATCACTTCTACAGCTGGAAATTTAAGAAAAGTTCAAGCTGCTCCATATTAAAACAAACAAAAAAAAAAAGTGTGTGTGCATCTTTTGGATAAGGATCTTGTTGGAATTGTGCTCATATCAGTTCTACAATACATATGTTAGTAAACAATTAAAAACACTGCAAACATTTCCTCATCCCTACCTGGATTGAGCTGGACTGGTACTTGTGATATTCAGTGTTAGCCTTGAGGTCATCGATGTCAATAGCTGGCAGGCCAGAAATGAGCAGTTCCAGCTCCTGCTCAGTGAAGATGGAGATCAGTCTCTTGGGGATGATCTCGTAGAAACCCTCAAGAAAGGCTGCCAGTTGCTTGCGGATTGCACCTATAAAGGAAGTCAAAGTATTCACGAAAAGCTCTTTCTGCAGAAATGAGAATTTGTTTATTTTTCAGTTGAGCACCTGAAAATTCAAAGCATCTCTGAATAATGTATGACTGTCCCTCAATTATGCATCTTTAACACTGCTGCAGTGCTGCCACCTAGTGGCAACGTTTAGATTGCATTATATACTGGTTTAACATGGCAATAAAATGGCATCTGCTGATGACTTATTGTTTTTGCCTATACTAATTATTTTAGCAATTAATTTCACTGACACATTAGAGCATTAATATTAAGAAAAACTTCACCTGTCATCTTCATCTGGCACACCAGGTGCACATACTCCTTTTTGTTTTCCTCTGTGACCAAAATATTGGCTCCATTTGGTTTGAGGTCTCTGACTTCACATACCCCAAACTCCTGGACCTACACACACCAGTCAGAAACAGTCAAAAACATCCCCCTAGATGGCAGTAGCATTTTAAAGGGTTCAGGTAATTAAACCTTAACAGCACTTCCATGTGAACTTTGAGGCTCATAAATAATTCCATAAAACAGACTAAAATACATAAATAGATACGAACCTCTGTGCTGAATGTCAGCTCATAGCCCAGGGTGGAAACATCATTTTCCAACAGGTAAACCAAGCCCTGGAAGAATGGGTAATCTTCGCTTTCCATGTCTGTATACCTAGGAATACCACAGAAATGTAATCATATTATTGACATGTTCAAGAAAAATCTATAGCTGACTGGCTCTTTGGTTGCCACAACATTTGAGTGTTGTATTTAACTAGGCATGGGTTTGTTGAGATCATTACACTAACTGGTGCATACGTGTCTTAAACAATTGGGTCACTTGGGTTTAAATACTAGTAGCTCAAATACCTGACACTCTTGCCCAAGATGTGCTTGTAGAAGCTGCGGGTGAAGTAGCACTCCAGTAACCGATTATCGTAGACTGCCTTAGCCACAACACGACCCACAAACTTAAAGTAGCTGAGATGGTTGGGGTTGCAGTGTGATGATGGGTTGATGGTATAGGTTACACGGTCCCCTGGTGAAGTGCGGAACAGGGCGTACATTGGGTTGAACATCTCCCGGGAGATGATCATGTACCATTCCCTCAGCAGGCCGCCAGCATCTTGACCCTCCTCCCCTTCAAAAACAATGTACCTGTAAGGGAAGGTGAATGGATCAGGTTGAGTGGGTTTCAACTGAGGAGACATGCAGATAGAAAGAGTAATGAAGCCTTACAGCCTGTTCTTCATGTCCTCAGGGCTCTTACGATGCAGCTCCCTGTATGAGTCCTCAAACACATGATCTCTCCTCACATGTACTGCCATGTCCTCCTTCCTCAGGCCTTCATCCAGCCGCTCCAATTCCTGGCGGAAGTACCTACAGAGATTAACAGAAATTCCAGCATGTCAAAAAAGAGGAAAAAAAGAACCTTTCAAAATACAACATTTAAGTTTAAGATAATTCCCCTTACTTCCTCTTGACATCAAAGTCTAGGATGCGTATGTAGTCAACCAGTACTGCAAAAGGTCCATCAGCCAAGTGAGTGGTTGACTGCCGCAGGATCTGATTAAGTACTGTGCGGTGAGTTTCTAGGGAAAAAAAAGAAAAGAATAATCAGTCCCATTAAAACATATACTGTGAACTAAAACAAAGCTTTATCATTCTCCTTATTTGAATATTTTAGGCTTACCAGCAAAGCGAAGGAACTTCTGAGTGTCTGGTGGCAGATTTGAAGAGATGTGCATGGAGGATGGTTCCCTGGAAAAGAATGGGTCTAGAGATGAAGGTGTGGCAGGTGTAAGAGGTGCTGGAGACAGTGGTGGTGGTTCATCTTTAATGTGAGAAAGCTGGCTCTCCCGCGTATCCCTCACAGGAGGTTTGCTCTCTCGCTCTGTGGCATGGACTAGAAAGAAGGCCTCCACAGCAGGCTGGAGAACTGGGAAAACAGCATTAGGGGAACCTATTACTTAATCCATGATAGCAATTAGTAAAATATATATATATATATAAATAAAAAATCACAGTATGTACATTTTTGAATTTCCACCTACCCAGAACGGCATGCTGGTCATGCGATTCCTCCAGTTCTTTCAGACACTCCCCAAGCATGTCCCATAGTTCATCCAACAACAGCTGCTCACTGAGCAGAGGGAGATCTGGAAGTCTCTCTTCACTCTCTGATTGACCATTTCCTTCTTCATCTAATAAAGTTATAATATAGACCGAATCAACGCATCCACGTTGCTGTCAGCTCATACACATTTCATTTTGACTGTTAACAAGACTGCTCTCAAGCCTGTGATTAAAAACCATTTATCTGTATTGCAGCTGCTTGTTATAACAAAAAAAAGTTAAGTTTGTTTTCTATTAAAAGGAACTCCAATTAGATGTAAGCATCTTCCACTGAAGCAAAATCACAGTAAAGCAGAGAGCGATTTAAGGTATCATTAACAGGCTGCTTGTGAGTCATACCCAGAGGTGCAGGGTCTTGATCTAGAGGAGACGGCTGGTCCACATCCATTGGAGAATCATCTCTCTGTGCTGCCTGGGATTCTGAAACCGACTGCCCTTCAGACTACAGAAAATAAACCAGGCAGAACCAGAGGCAGAAACATAGCGTGAACAACAGGGGGGGAAGAGAAAACAAAAACAAAAACAAAATAATGACTAACATGATGGTTTGTTTAGAAATAATTAGGGATGCAGATTTATTGGCCAGTTATTGCCTTGTTTACTGAAACTGGGCTGTTGGCCAATAGGGCAGTGACTAATATTTATCCGTTTTGTATAACAAATTTAGGTACATTTATGATTGAATTTTTAATAGGCTGAAAATTAAACAGTATATGCAGAATACAGTCGTCCACAGTCTGTTTTTGACATCAGTGTTGGCCAAGAACATCAGAGCATCCCTAATAGTGTTCAATCTTGACTGAGACTGTCATGCAAAATGACATTCCCATGATCCACTGACACAGCAAGTAAGGAAGGAAAGGAAGGTGGGAGGGAGGAAGGAAGGGGAGGGCGGGCGAAAGCATGAAGCAACATCAGCCAGCAAACAGACAACTTCAGTGAAACAAATCAAACCATTTGGAGCAGGCAGCACATTCACATCCAGACACCATCAAAACTACACTACATCAATGCAAAGACAATGATAAAGAATGCAGTGAATCACTGGCCCATCTGTCTCTCTGTTGGAGCTGTCAATGTTCATCATAGCAGCAAAGCAGATGTCACAATGCATAAATCACTTGAAGTAGCAGACTATAGGGTGAATGTAAAATGTAATATTATGTTTACAAATAATTAAATCCAATAAGAAGGTTAGAATTAGAGTTTCCTTTTTTTTTTTAAAGGTATATGCAATATAATTAATGGATTGGCTAATTGAATAAAATGTCCAAAGCCAAAACAGGCAAATTCAAGGCAAATGACTAGTAGTATTTATCTTGATGACCACCACACAAAGTGTGAATAACTTCACTGTGAAGGTCACACCACATAGTCAATGATGACTGTTAAGCGTTAAAATGATGATTGACTGTGTGAGTAAGAATGCCTGCTGTCAGTGGAGCCCATGCTAACCGTGGCAGCAGCAGCCGTGCCAACAGGGGCAGCAGCCACAGCGGGAGGATGGGGGGCAGCCACTGAGGATCCGGCAGCGACGGCGGCAGAGGCAGAAGGGGCGGTGGGTGGGGGGGCCTGTTGCAGCCGACGTGCCCGTTGCCCCTCTCTCACCATCTGGATGATGGCATCAGCCTCGGCCTCCAGCTGACGCACCGCAGCCTGGATGCTGCTAGCTGAGCCCAAACTGGTGGAGCCTTGCCAGTCACAAATGGAAGAAAGGGGTTTTAATCATTGAGACATGGTGAGGACATCGTACACAAAAACCAAGAAAGCACTGTATATGTAGCATGTTTCTACCTAAGCGCCCTGTCTGTTTGGCCTTCTTGTTGGCACGCCTTGTGTCCTCACGGAGCTGGATGATAACCTGCAGCACTCGCAAGAAAAACTTCTGTGTCGATGTCTTGGATGTTAGTGAGCTCATACAAGGAAGCTGCAATTCACGTCCCCCAAGAGTGCGCTTCTGTGCCGCAACAATCACCACACTCTCTGACCCGTCAAACCTGTGTCCCAATCAACAGACACATACAAGGCATAGGAGTTTATAGTCATCATTACAATGCAAATTTAATCAGTATGATTTGTTTTTTGTTTTTAAATCTGCCAGTCATCTGTGCTGACAAAATTATGTCACTGAATGGTGAGAATTGTCATGAGCTAACCTGCTTGTCATCTTGCCCTTCAGTCTGGCTGATATGGAGGAATCCTCGGGAGGTGCATCAGGGGAATGTGAATCAGCTTGTGCCCGTCTCTGCTGCTCCAAATTGTACTCTCTAAGCTCAGCCAGTAATGTCCCTAAAAAGAGAAATAATGTTCCAAAAGTTTATAAAGAAAAAAAACTGCATTTTACTGAGAAAAGGAATATGAACTAGCACCTGTGCTCCTCCCCAAAACTTACCGATCTGTTTGCAAAGAGTGTATCCGAGATGTCTTGCACCGCTAAGCAGCAGTCTGAGTACAGTGTCTCTGGTGGAAGCGTCTCCTCTAGATAGTTGCAGCAGAATGTTAGCTGCATCTTCCAGACCTTCCTCTGAACACGAGTGAGATGTCAACACCTTTCATAGAGCAAAAGAATCGTTTGTGAAAACACATTGCAAAAATACATTTCGAAAACAACAAAGAACAGTAATGTGTATAAAGATTTAATGATCTCATTTGTTATAATGTCTTTATGAAGAAGCAGTAAGATAGTTTCCTAAAACTATCGACACATTTTATGCTGCATCACCAAATGACTTCTGCATGAGTCCAGGTTCCAAGAATACACTAAGGTCATGAAAAAGCTGCTGTTCATGCTCCTAAACTCAAAAAGCTAACACTAAGGGTGCACCAAGACATGGTGATCTGTCCATACTGCAGCCAAGCATGTATTTGACAAGTGCGATTGCTGTGTACTGTTCCCTGGCCTGTGTGAACAGCTGGGCCAGCACTAACACCCAAGGACAGCACTAAAACTTCCTTGATGGCTGCTTACACATGTGAATGGTAAATGGACTGGTCCTTATATAGCACTTTTCTACTCTGAGCACTCAAAGTGCTTTACACAACTTGCCTCATTCACCCATTCACACAACCACTTTGTTTTTCTATGCTCTTTCTAAACACCAATTATGCCAAAAACAAGTGTGTGTGTGTGTGTGTGTGTGCGCGCGCGCGCGCGTGTAAGACTGACCGGGACAAGAAAGGAGTTGAGAGTTAATAATTTTTTTTAATGTAAAAAAACAAAAACAACACAAAAAAACCCCCAAACAAAAAACATAAAAACCCTTTTTTGTTCTGATTTTTTTTCCACATCACCTAAAGTAATATTATATATCCATAATAATTTACTGAAAACTTAAAAGACATAAGCTTTGGTGTTCTCTCTTAAGAAAACAGTCAATATTCTACTAGTAGTCTTTTTTGTGCATTTTTTTAGTGTTTAACGGAGAAACCACCAAGTAACTTTTGTTACTTCTTAAAACACATATTTTTACTGAAAAATTGACTGTAAAAAAACAAAACAAAAAACATCCTAACATGTGTTTTAACATTTGTGTCTCTTCTGAGAGAGACTCACAAACATCAGGCACCTCTTCCACTATCAGGATATTAAAAGAAAAATGTGTTTTCAATAGCTGAAGTCCTTGCCTCAAAAACTGAAATGCCTGATCATCTCGGGCTACTTAATGCAAAATATTACTCAAATTTAGTGTTGAGCCCACAAACTAAATATATCCTGACTTCAACTTAACTCAGTTTACCAACAGGCTTGCCTTAATTGACCCATAGAAGTTATTCAGAGAAATATCTTGGAAAACCCCTTGACACTTCTTTAAATCATTTCATTATACCTCCACAGAGAGCTGAAGCTGTTTTTCTGTCAGTCCAGTGGAAGCCAACTTTTCACTCTCTGTATTGCTAGCAGCACCCCTTTGTTTTCCTGTTTTGAGAAAACATTTTCATTAATATAAATTATAATTTTTTAATAAAATCTCTTTCATTGTAAGATTTAAATTTATGATTTGATCACATTTTATTTAGGAATAAATTACCACTACCTGTAGAGATTGTTCCAGTGGACGTGGGTATAGAGATTGTTGTAGAGGATGTCTGAGAGGTTGCTATACTTGTCCCTGAGGATGTACCCTGGGCTACAGCTCCTACAGAAGCCCCTGGGCCTGCCACAGTGGACTGCATAGCACCCACTGAGGCGGTGCCTTGTGTTGTGACTGAGGCTGTGGCTCCTGAGCTGGTTGCCATGTTGGGATTGGGAGCCTGCGGAGTTGGGTGTCCAGCAGGCACCTCTGTGGCCTTGTTGTCAGGGAGGGCAATGGATATGAGGGAGAGCAGGCGCAGCAGCTTTTCAGTGAGCAAGGAGCTCCGTCTGATCACAGGGTGGGACAACATGTTCATCAGCTGGCCTAGAGGAGAGGTCTCTAAGCTGAACTGGGCTCCCTCTGCCTCTGCACTTCCACCTAGAGGCACCGTCTTCATTGAGGCTTTGCCCTTGCGGCTGACATTCATGTTGTCAAGCTTGACCAGTAGGTCCCAAAAATCGGTGGAGATTCCCAGAGACTGGAGGGTAGAGGCAGCAGACCCCAGGGAGTTCTGGGTGTTGGAGGCATTAGGGTTGCTCTGAGACTGTGACCCAGACCTGGAGCCTCCACCTCCCGAGGAGCCTGAACAAAGACGAGAGTCTAGGTCAGAAGACGAAGCTGACAAGTCCTTACAACGCTGCTGCGTGAAGTGGCTGGGGAACACCTGCAGAAGAAAAGAAAAAACAAAAGGACATTGACTAACTTGCCTTAACCAACTTCATTTTAAGTCTTACAGCACAGAATGGACAATAGATTTAGATCAATATAGCTAAACCCTCACCTTGGCTAACTGGATAAGTGTGTCCAGCACATGTCGACAGACCACTGGAGCAGCTTGTGGGTGGATGTGAACAGTGGAGCCTCCACCTCCAGCACATGTGACACTCGTTGCACCCGCTGACACACCTCCCAGTGTCCCAGAACTTGAAGAGCCTCCAGCTGAATGCCTGTCAGCATGCTTCCTACCTGATGCTCGCTGAATCTGGAAAATGTTTGTTCGGCAACCCAAGGCTGCATCCATAGAAACGGAGAGCCAGGAAAGCTGACTGGAACTGCGAGACTCCACCCTGTTCAATAACTCTAAGGAGGAAGCTGGGGATGAAGAAGAAGAAGAAGAAGATGAGGAGAGGGACGAGGTGGCTGTGCCTTTTCCTCCACAGCTTCCCTGGCTGGTCCTCTTGCCGCGAGAGTCCTCTAGACGTGAGGTCTCCACGCATACCTCACTCTCGCTGCTTCGTTGGAGGATTGACAACAGGCTGCGAATGACCCACCCACGTGTCTGAGAATGGTAGCAGAGGTTCCTGAGCACACGGTGCAGACGGCTAGTGTTGAGCTTCGGTTCATCCACGAACAGCAAAACCAGCAGGCAGGACAAGGCCTCGTGGTCCAGAAGCAATCGTCCACGCAGGCGCAGCAGGGAATCTACACTTGAACTGGATGGTCTGAAGAAAAGGAAGTAACAATATGTCAGTATGTCACCTGTCAGAACTTCTGTAAGATTTCCTAAATGCCAAACTGAAATTTTATTCAAAAAAAAAAAAAAAAAAATTAAATCACTGTCATTATACCTGTGGTTTGTTCCTCCACCCATCTGAAATGTCCCTCCTCTCTGCACAGCCAGTCGGGTATACTGGACACCACGATTGCTTCCTAACCGGCTAGTGAAGGCCGGTGAGCGCAAGATGGCTGAGAGGGCTGATGACGAACTATGACCAAAAAGCCTTTCGTGCATCAGTTGTCTCTGACGTGCCTCTTGCTCTCTCCGTAACGCAGCAGCTTCAGCAGCAATGTCTGGAGGCATGACAGCCAACACGCTGTCCTCCATGTCTTCAAGAACACTGCGACGGAGCTCTGATGGCAGTGTCTGGATGAAAGTTACGGGATCCAAAGGTGTGTCTCCTTGGGGAGGCTGCTGGGCTAGTTCCCTACGCTGCTGCTCTGCCCGTTGCTGTGCAAGAACCTAAAACAACCAATGGCATGCTTAGTAAATAGAACCAATTGTCAGTGACTTCTTTAAGGATTTTTTGAAATATCTATGAGTAAGCATTTTGCTTAATAATGCAATTTTTTAAAAAACAACAACAAAAAAACATAATTTCTCTCACCTCCTCCTGGATGGCAGGTGGCAATGCTGCCAGGAATTCAGGGCTGACCTCTGTAACCCCTGGCCCTCCCAGTACAGGTGCAGTAGAGGAGGGCAAGCTTGTAGCAGCTGGAGGACGGGAGGGTGGTCTGATGCCAAGCTGATTCTGCAGCACCTCTCGGCGGATGTCCTCAGGAAGAGCTGCCAAGAAGGAGGGATCTACACCCTCTGGCAGGCTAATGCCTGCCATCACAGAGAAAAAAGAAACAATTGAATTAATATTATACAGTTTATTTTTTGCAGGGTTCACTACAGAATATCAGGCAGATTACATTGCCTGGATTGGATGACAAAACATTGGTTTGTGTTAGCAACAAAAAGGTTAAAAAAAAAAAAGGAGCTAGCATTTCACAAACTGTTTTGGTTACCACTTTTTGTTTATCTTAAATATGCTAGTCAGTTCCTCCTTTCCAATGACATCACATACATCATAAATAACAGCAATCATGATTGATGGGGGAGCAATGTGTAATTTGTTGTCGCTCAATCAATAAATGCAACATTTTGTGACTGTCCATTCAGATATAGTGACATTCATAACAGATAAAAATGTCACGTAGTCTGAGGGTGGCATATGCAGAGACTCTGCCCTTCAGTCATATATCCACTAACCCAGTGTGTTTCCCAACCACTGTGCTGCGGCACATAGGTGTGCCGTGGAAGATTATCTGGTTCCACCTGATTAGTACTCTAAGTGACCGGCGTGAGTAATGGACAGAACAATTACATTCTCCTCCACGAGAGGGCAGTACAACTATTTGTTCTAATTAAATGGGTTGCCAACTGCCAGTAAAACAGAAGAAGATGAAGAAGAAATTACATAATAGTCATGCCATGAGTGAGACAACGCAGTGGTAATAGCAAATAGATAAGTATCTGAAAAGAAAAAGTAGCCAGTCTGACCTGGGTCCTGGAGAAAATTCCAACCCAGATGAAGGCCCTAGCATTAGTAGTGGGTCAGAAGAAAGCAAAAAAGGTATACTGGGGACAAACCGAGCCAATTCCACTATGCCTGGTGCGTGGGGAAAAATTATCAATATGCTTTCTGTGACATTTTTGTTTGGTGGTGTGCCGTGTGATTTTTCTAATGTGAAATATGTGCCGTGGCTCCAAAAGGTTGGGAAACACTGTTCTAAACAGGCTGCATTTTGATGCAGATGACAGCCACTGTGACTGGTTATTGATTTGCACATGGACATTGCCTTTCTGAAACAAAAAGTACTAAGTTGTCATTGTATCCAACTATCCATCTCCCATTTCCCCATTTTCATAGCTGTGCCAATCCACGTATAGACAGCCGATTCCAACAGCTTCTCTTTTTTTTTGGATTGCAGCAATTTCAGTAAAAGCAGCTGTTGTTCAACATTAGCTCCAGCTCCAACACGACTCCGTTTCAGTCACAATTTGTTGAAAGAAATCAAAGCGATTCAACACTGCGGCGCAGACGTCTTACTGCCAGCATTTTGCAGGGAGGGGCAATTGCAGAGTGAGGCGGACATGTAAAGAAAGTTAAACAAATTGGAATTGGTGACTGAAAATAATAATCAACAACAGACCAAGAACTGCTGTTCACGCATCTCAAGAGAAAGTCAAAATAAACAGTAAACAAGTCCAGTCTTGTGGTCAAAGCTTGGATCCTGCATGATCTGTAAAAGTCAGACCTCTAGTCAGAGACTGGAGTTTGGGTATGAAAGTATGAATAGTCAGATGATATAAATATTAGTCCTGACAATTTCTTTTTATGCATTCAAACTGATATTCTATTCAGAACTGGCAGCAAATTAAGCCTCAAGCAAATGACAAATTATCACACTTAAAAGACTGAAATATGATTAAGTAAAAACAACCTGTTCTGTTTCTAATGAATGTTCAACTCAGTGATGCATATGACATGTTAATGGGGTGTCTATCATTGCTTTGTACCTCTTCAAGCTTTACAAAGTCAAGAAGCACTGTTAAAACAACAGCACAAAACCATACTCATATCATAAATCTGCTCACCTGATTGACCGCTGGGAGGAAAATATTCTCTGTGCTGTTCCAGCAGAGCTTTGTGTTCATGTAGCACGTGTCAGGATACAAGGATCCGGTGACTCACTGGTGCCCTTCTCAGATTTTAACACCTAGATCTAGTTTCCCGAGGGCCAGGCGATGAAGGACGTTTGTCCTGCTAAAATCACATTAAAGCATACAGGACATATAGGCTTTACCTTTCTTTAACAGCCTTTTCAATAATGCACAACGTGGAACCAGAACATATAAAACATGAAGAACAAGTCGTGGTTTTAAATTACTTGATTTGATTTTTGCAAAACTTTTCTATTAAGTGCTCACATTGGCTCCCAGTTTTTTTCTATCAGGAGTGAACAGGTCAAGTGATACTGTTCAATTTTATTACTCTTTTTGGCATGAAATTGCATCTCTGTTTCTGCCTGCTCACACCAGACGGAGAAAATTTCATGGCTGCAGTCAGCAGATATGTATGCACACACACATACTCTCTCACACACACACTCACACACAAACCTCTTCAAAATCTAAAAAGTCAGATGCAAATATGAACTCATTTTAAATGGGAAGCATGCAGAATCTGTAATAAGTTAGATTAATAGCTGATTTTTAATGACACTGTCACCAGAGCTGCTTGTAGGATGTATGAGGCCTTTCCCTTTTGTTGATTAAATACCTGTGGCCATCACACAGCGGCAGGACTGATACAGTACATATGCTTCGTCTTCGCTGATTTAAAAGATGTGCAGCATATAATTATGCAAAGGTCAAACCGTGTGGGCTATTATAAAGATCATACAGCTGTTATTATTATTATGGGGGATCTCCCGGCTTATGTAATCATGTAAATGAGTTAAACAGACTTTTGTTTTTGTTTTAGCATATGCAGCTGGGTCTTGATTGTGTGCATATAAATGTGGACCAAATATGCTGTATGTAACTGAATACAGAGCATTTAATCACTCGAGCAAATGTACAAATAGAAACACATTTTAGTGAACAACATAAAAAAAAAATAATCTGCCTATTAGGGAGGCCGTCTATTCACACTCGAGTCGCGTATTCTGCGTTGCTGCTTTGGGACTCCGTTTTCTAGCAGCCTGAACTTTCCTCTCAGCTCATTTGGAAACTGACATCCACTTTAAAATGGGATGATGAGCTGATGTGACTGTCCATAACCGAAACCGTGTCTCGACTCCAACTGTGAATAATCTATTCCGCCTCATAATTATGGATGCACACTGCTCCAGCCTCTTTCCCCTCACTGCGCTGTGAATCAAAATGGCAGGAATTAGTTGGTCACACCCACCTGGGCTTGTACCTTGTGATTGCACTCGCACAAGGTTTTTGGGAAAGTAGAGCCCCAGTTTGTGAAGCAAAGTGTTGTGAAATGCTTCTGCTGTGGCATAAAGGATGGATGGATTTCTCAAAAAATGAATACATGCGGCCATTCGTGGAAAGGCAATAAAAAGTAGGTTTCCGGGGCAAACACCTTTAAATCCATTAGAAATCAATTGCGAATACCTCGGCTGGCAGGGACCAGCTGCGGATCTGCAGCACAATCTAAAAGCACAGTTTTGAGATTCCTGTTTTTGTTTTTTTTATCTGTGTGAGGGACACTGTTTATCTCAGGAAAAAAAACAGCACACTTGTCAACTGAATTCATGAGGATAGAGAGGAGTTTTTTTTTTAAAGCCCCGAAACCGAGATTTAAATGAAACTGGAAATCCAGAAAATGAAAATACAGTCTAACCTGATCTCCCTCATTCCAAAAAAATTATTTCATTTTCACTTGAAACATGGCGACAGAGTTCATGTCACAAGCCACAGCCACCCGATAACATTTCTGTGACCGCTGAAAAAGACGTGAGGTGATTGGGATGCATGGAATAGGAATGAAATATGAGAAGAGGGCGGAGATTAGGGGGATTTTTGCACTCATATTGCAGTGAGATCTCAGAGTGACAATAAGTGTCTAAGATTGTAATTCAAAGCATGACTGCAGAGGGCTTGTAGGAAACAGTTTGTATGTACAAAAAGTACTCTAATCTCCATTTAAACTCTGCTCAGCCCCTTGAAAATGGATTCTACTTTGAGAGGCACTCTTCCCTCTTAAAGCGAGCAGAATTGCTTTCAGGAAAACTTTAGAATTTGCCAGAAAAGTGGGTATTATTCTAAATAATTCACCCCTAAACTGGTTTGTTTAGAAAAGTTCTGCAAATTTGGCCTGATGTCCTCGCCATCTGCCTCTTAGAGGGTTTTCCAAAACATCAAGGTCCCTCTTGCGCTGAATTGTTTAATTCAGATTAGAATAATGACCCTGCCAGCATCCTGCCGGGGCAAAGCCCAAGGATGTGGGGGTGAGGCAGACGAGGACTATTTAGTAATCCTATCAGCTGCCTTCTGAGCGTCTGCTCCACACAGCAGCTCAGTCTTCAGATTGAGCTGTTCAGTCAATCATGGTTTCAATATTTACTTGACGATTCAATATTTACCAAGGCGCTTTGCAGCACGCGTGACCGAGGAATGCTGCGGCGAGGATCCTATCAAACACTCGTTACATCACACATTTAAGGGCGAGGTTGGGAGGGAGGAGGAGAGCATGGAGGATATCTCATCTGTTGCAATGAGACGCTGATGCAAGGTGTGATGGAACCAAGCCAGATCCACTGCTCGAAATGTGTTCCTGCAAACTGTTTTGTGTCGGATTCACTCGACTGGCTACACACATCTTGTCAGATGTTTATCAGCGTCGCGAGAGAATGACTCACATTTAAAGTTTAACCTTCAGTATAAATATTTAAAAAAACAATATTCTTATACATATAAGCTGGGGGGAATGAGTCTTGTTCCTGTTCCCCCAGAGGACAGATGTCTTACACTACTGTAAGACCGCTCCTTTCACCTGGATGCACAGCACTGTGAATATTGGATCCTTGTGGAGTGTGGCTGTATACATGGAGCACGGTTGGTAGGGTGCATGCCAATAGCTTCGCCTCCGCCTAGCACTTGTTGCGTCAACCTCAGAACTATACTGTTTGATCCCTGAGTTTGATTAGTTTTTTTTGTTGTTGTTGTTGTTTTTTTTACTGCTGTCAAAAGAAACATTTTGGTCTACTTATCTCCTTATGTCCTTCTGCATTTATCTACAATATCTATATGAAAAAAGAAAGCCAAAAACATAAAGACATCAGACGCAGATGCTTTGTAGTCTGGGAGCAAAGCTGCAATAGTAGAGTGCTTTGAACTGAAACATAAAGTGCACATAGTGCTGTAATAATTTACGTTCAAGCTTGCAAGAAGATGGGAGAAGTGGAGAGAGAAATCAAAACTGAGAATGGATTAAAATTAATGGCCAAACATCTGAAAACATGGGTCCAGAAAAATATTCCTCTCCTGTGCTGCTCTCTTACTGTGTCTCAGTCCCTCAAACAAAGTACACACACCATGGACTTTCTACTAAAACTAAAAGCAGATATAGGTAAACTAATATATATATATTTATATATATATATATATTTTTTTTTTTTAACCATGTAGTAGCACTGCATCCACCAGCAGGCGTCAATCACAGCCCATGGAGTTTGAAATGCCACAGCAGGGTGAGCCGTACTCTGAGATAGATAAATAAATAAATAAATACAGTTGGGTTTTCATTTAATTCTTTTTTTTCTTATTTCCAAGATCAGACTTCCTCGCAGTTTAATGTTTTGCCGCTCTGAGCAGCCACTTCATTTCCTTTGGGCATTGCATTGTAAGACAGTAGAGCACATAAATAACACACTCAAAAATCAAGCATTTGCTAGAATGCGTGCCAACTCTTGGGTATAACTCCAGTTTCTTTAATCTCAGTTGTTATTTTTTCCAGCTTCACAGTCATTTCTGTTTACTATAAAATAACACTTGTCAAGACTGTCCAGATGAGAGGGAGAAAGGAAAAAAAAAGTGGTCCAGCTGATTAGACAAACACATCAGACCTGTCAAATGTATTTAGCAGAAACGTCTCCTGTAAACATCGCCCACAGCTTTGACCCAACTTTAATCCATTTGACTGACTCAATGAAGGCTTGTGAGTGACATTATTGATTGTTTGCCTGCAAATAAAATTTAATGACATCTATTTGTCAAAGAAAACTACCCATTTAGCATAAAGTGTGTTCCTGTAACTGATGTTTTTGATATTTTTGTGCACTGGTCAAAAAATCAAAGGAACACTTTGAAAACACATCAGATTTCAGTGGTAAAAGACAGTCATGCTGGATACTGATGACTGATGGAAATGAAATCAACATACACAAAGAAACCAGAAAATCAAAGTGAAAATAATGATGTGGCAAGCTAGAGAGTACAAAAGCGATATATTAGAATCAGTCCATTTACCATTTACTAGAGGACGTCCGGCCCTCAGGCCACCCTCATGGAGTCTGTTTCTGACCGTTTGAGCAGACGCATGCACATTTGTGGCCTGCTGGAGGTCATTTTGTAGCTCTGGCAGTGCTCATCCTGTTCCTCCTTGCACAAAGGAGCAGATACTGGTCCTGCTGATAGTTTAAAGACGTTCTACGGCCCTGTCCAGCTCTCTTAGAGTAACTGCATGTCTCCTGGAATCTCCTCCATGCTTTTGAGACTGTACTGGGAGACACAGCAAACCTTCTGGCTGTGGCACATATTGATGTGCCATCCTGTAGGAGTTGGACTACCTGTGCAACCTCTGCAGGGTCCAGGTATCACTTCATGTTACCAGCAGTGACACTGACCCTGGCCAAATACAAAACTAGTGAAAAACAGTCAGAAAATATGAGGACGGAAAAATGTCAGTGTCCTCCACCTGCACAAACATTCTTGTTTTGGGGGTTGTCTCATTGTTGCCCCTCTAGTGCACCTGTTGTTAATTTCATTAGCATCAAAGCAGCTGAAACTGATTAACAACCCCCTCTGATACTTAACTGATCAGCTCAATATCCCACAAGTTTAAATGACTTGATGCTGTACTCTGATTAAAAGCTGTTCCTTTCATTTCATTTTCTGAGCAGTGTATATTATTATTGTTGTCGTAATGTACAGATTCACTTCAAATCCCTTATTAATTTTCTATATAAACAACATCTAAAATTTAAAAATGTGTTAAGACGACCCAGTTAAAATGATACAAAATCTTATTCTTTGTCTTTTAGTTTTTTAACAAAAAAAGATACTTTTACGTCTCAAAAATACGTATTGTTGTATCTTTGTTTTCAGTGTGACCCTTTTGTGTAGAAATTGCAATTGCCACTAAATGTTTCTGGTAACCATTGATCAGTACTTAGAGGCGATTTTGCCTGTTTCTTCGTACGCAACAGCTTCAGCGTTTAATGTTGGCAGGTTTCCTGCTTCCTTCAGCTCATTCCAAAACATTTCTCTTGGATTAAGGTCAGGACTTTGAGTCGGTCGTTCCAAACCATTAGCTTTATTCTTCTTTCACCAATCTTTGGCTGAACAACTTTTGTGCTGAGGGTCATTGTCTTACTGCATGACTCATTTTCTCTTGAGATTCGGTTCGCAGGCAAATGTCCTGACATTTTCTTTAAGAAATCGCTGGTAGAATTCAGAATTCATTGCTCCTCCGTTGAAGGTAAGCCGTCCTGGCACAAATGGAGAAAAACAGACCTAAACCATCATACTGATACGGATGACAATAACTACAGGTGGGATAAGGTTCTTATGCTGGACTATTGTGTCTTTCTTTCTCCAAACATGAAGTGTCTTATTTAAACTAAAATTTGTTGCATTATTCCAAAAGCCTTCAGGTTTGTTCTCGTGATCTTTGGAAAACAACAGACAGGCAGCAGCTTCTCTTTTTTGGAGAGCAGCGTCTTTCTCACTGCAGCCAAGCCATGCACAGATCTGCCGTGCTTTTCAGTGCTCTCTTGAACTCATGAATATGAACATTAGCCAATGTGAGAAAGACCTTTAGCTGGTTACAGGTTACCTTTGCATAATCACTGACCTCCCACATTATGCCTTGCTCTTGCTGTGATCTCTCCTGTGGAGGGCAACAGCGGTCTTGAATCTTTTGAATCAATGCGCTGGAAACTTTGTCTGAAGCCCTTTGAAAGCTTTTTTGTTTATTTATCTCCACAAACATTGGTTGTGAAGCTCAGACTTTGATCGATCTTTGTTCTTTAAAGAAGTTCAGGACACTCACATATTTACCCACTTCAAATTATCTGCCACTCATAAGGTTACATACTTTCGACAGTATTTTCATAGAAAATATGAAACTGTTTAGAAGCTTCCACTTGAGCCCAGTGGTTCTCAAATTCTGGAGGGTGGGGGGCATACTTTTTTAAGCATACTTTTAATGATAGTCTGTAGAAATAATCCAAAAGAAAGTCCAGGTAATTCATGAAACAATGCAATGACTGAAGGCTTAAGTACACACACCCTGAGGGATAACGGGAATTGGACACACGGATGCAAAAAGTCAGGGAAAATAAGACAAGGGGAAAACTGAACACAAGGCACAAAGACAAAGAACTATCAACATAAAGCAGAAAGTGAAACATGATAACTGAACTGAAAAGCAAACACGAATGAACTTAACTCACACCAGAGGATGAAAAATAAACTAAAAAAAAACCAGGAACTGAAAATGGAACAAACCAGTAATATGAACAAAACTATAAGCACTGTATAACACTGTGGCAGTATTGTCAAAGCTCATGCCAAGTAGAAAGTAAGACACGTCCCACTAAGCTTCCGCTTTGCTAATGTGGCAAAGTATAAAGGGGAAAAATGTGGAAGTATATCAGTAAAAATATCTCAAACCTGTCCTTAAATACAGCAGAACATGTACTTAGTTACTTTCTACTATAGATGAGAAGAGCTATCAAATAAGATCCTGGTTGTAACAAACTAAAATGATCTTTTGTTTTCACTTGTGTGACTGCATGACTAACTGAATCCACACTAAGTCTTCTTTGAAACAAACAAAACTCTCTCTCCCGTCAGTCTTCAGCTCTCTGAGGTGCAGCGCTTACATGCTTTACATCTGCTTTCTGTCAATAACCGCTCTGGTTCTTAACTACCCACAATGGATCAGTAACCGGTTGATCTTGTGCCCCCCTTTCTGCTCTCCCTACGCAAGCACACACATACTTTAAACTGCCCGTTTGTTGTTGCTGTGGTGGTGGTGGTTAGCTTTTTGTTTTTTTTCTTCCATAGTGATTCTCTCAAGGCTTTGATCAAATATAGAATAGAAGGTGCTCCCGCAAATCCACTTCTTCCTCCTCCATCTCATCTGCCTCTGAGGACCATTGAAAGAAGTCATTCTCCATACCATTATGTATAAATACAGACATGCACGCTATAAATACATGATATATGAAAAGTGTTTACGCTTCATATATTCATATAGTTTCATTTTTGTCGAAAATATACCAAAAAAAAAAAAAAATTCCTGGCAAATTGACTCAGCAAGAGCCGTAGAAAGAAGATTTAGGAGAGGGTGAGAGAGAGAGAGAGGCCTGTTGAAAGGACAGACAGTCCAATTGAGAGAGGTAGAAAACGGGAATTGGAGACAGAGATGAAGAGAAATGAAGTGAGACAGAGGGAATCAAGGGGGGGAGTGGAGGAGAGGAAGGTGAGTGACAAGAGAGATGAAGGAGAGTGTGAGTGTGTGTGTGTGGGGGGGGGGATATTTGTCACAAGTATTTGTCACACTGCTGATGGAAAGAGATTGAAAAAGAAGGAGTGGGAGAGAAGAGTGGAGGTTGTCTTGATATAATGCTTTCTTATGCTCTTAAAGTACCGCTGTAGTCTGTCCACTTAGCTCCAGCTCTGGCTTGTTTTGTTGCTTATTTCCTTTCTCTTCTTCTTTTTTCTCCTTTTCTTTATTTCCCTTTTGTCCTTCCTCCCTCCTTCCTTTCTTGTCTGCCCTCCCCCGCAGGCACTTCTATAATCCAGGTGACGGCGACAGATGCTGATGACCCGACGTATGGGAACAGCGCCAAGCTAGTGTACACACTAGTGCAGGGCCAGCAGTACTTCTCTGTCGATCCCCAGACAGGTGAGCGTGCTTGTGTGCATTCGCGTGTAACACACATGGGCGGATGAATGTAAAAGATGCGCAGATGTCAGAAGGCAAACACACACGCATGCAGCAGGAAAGTAACATACATGCGAGATGTTTAGGAGCAAACAGCTGAACTCGGTCTTCACAGTACCCGATGTGTCGGTGCTGTGTGACGGCCTGAGGAGACGCACACGTGTTCGTGCAGGTGCGTGAGACACAGGTGGAGTGAAGCACTGGGGAACCCGTTGAGCTGCATGCATGACTACAGAAACATGTCTCTAACTTTCACACACACACACACACACTGAAAGCAACACTTCCCCCCAGTGCAACTCCCATTCTCTTGTCACACTTAGTCATCCATCTTTCTCTCTTCCCCTTTTCCCACTTGTGCCCCATCAAACACACACATACACACACACTTGCTCTTTCAAGCACACCCCTTTCTCCTTCTCTCTCCCTGCCCCCCACCTCTTTCCCCCTCCGCGGTTCGCTCCAGCATGAGCTGGCAGAAATGTATTCACGCCGCCAGGCTGCGTGTGCCGAACAACAGCCTAATATTATTATTTGTGGGTAAAGCAAAAGGGAAAAAGACGCGTTTAAAGACACACGTCGGCGAAGGCTCATGATCTCTGATGCAGGGCAGATTACAAAAGGGCTTGAAGAACGCATCTGGCGTGCGTGCCTGTTGTCACCGTGTCGCAGTCTCACACATGTCACCTGAGGGCAAAAAAGTTTTATTGTCGAGCGTGGAGGGGTTGAGGGCGGAGGAGGGCGCTTTATTTATTAATTTATTTATTTAACTTTATGATGATTACTTTTTTAGCACTCTACCTTGGAGGGGACTTACAGCTCTGTTTACTTAGAAATGGAGCTCTGACTGTCTTGATGTTTTAGGTGCTGTTTTGATAGGCAGCGCGCATTGAAGCGACATTAAGTTTCACAGTAAAACTCCATGTCTATCAACTTATTTAGATCTTTTTTTTTTGTCTGCCTGTAGAAGTGAGAACCTCCATGCGAGCGTTTATTTTGCCCACACGTCACAGGTGGCCAGCACTTGTGTTTTGCTCATTGAATGTCAATGCCTGGTAATTGATTGCCTCGGCACGTGAGGACCTCTCAAATAACCAAAGGGAGCTGCAGGACTCTTTGAAATATAAGCCTAATTCCACACAGTGTGTATTAGCCGTGACACTGTGCTTTCAGAAGAGCTTTAGCATTCCGAACATGTCCGCTCTCCTCTTCTCTACTCCCTATCTCCCTCTTTTCAATCACCCCCATTTCTCGTCGGTTCCATCACCGAGGGTCTTTTTCAGAATGTGCACTCGGAGGCGAGCGCGTTCGCTCATACATTTACTTTGTTTGTTTATGAATTCTGCTCAGAAAGCTCGACATATTTCTGCCTGTTCGTTAGCATTCAAAACAGCCTGGGCTGAATGTGATTCACCTTGAGCTGCCAAGTCATCCAGGCCCGTGTTTTTGGTTGATGCTGGGCGAGAGCAGGCAGAATTTGATGTGCAACATCCAATCACATGTAGCAGAATGAGGTCATTTACACGAGGGAAGTGATCGATGTCGAATGCGAGTAAATGATTCGTCTTTGTGTGCTGCTAAAGAGCATGAGACACAGGACGTGATTTTATGCTCTGTCAGCATGTCTATCTGCTGCAGTGTGGTGATTTGTCTAGCCCCCTTTTCACATATCTGTTTACGTACGTGTGTTTCTGTGGGCCTTCAACGGGACATTAAGTTATATATTGTAGCTGTCAAATGGAAAGTGAGTGTCTCCAAAATGTCAGAAAAACTGCCACATTGTCAGGAAAAGCAGCCTGGTGACAGCGCACGTCGATATCGTCCAATAGGCTTTGAAAGGGCAAGGCGGAACTTCAAAAACACTTCAATTAAACTCAAATTATGGCCTTTTAACACAGAAACAAATTGAGGATTGCTTTGGAAATGATAAAACAACTGCTAACATAAGTGGTAACTTTACAGTTTATTGTGTCATAAGCTGAATTTTATATGCCATAAACTGGTCTGTTGTGTTGTGTTTAAGTACACCAGTAAAATTACAGTCCTGTTGTCACAGGAAGGATGAGTAAACCACAGTACCAACAGAGATGCCACCATCTAAAATTAAAGCAAGTTTATTTGTTGAAGGTGCTGCCATGCTGTTTGTGTAAAGTTTGAATGAATTTGATATCAATTGTTGTGTTTCCTAATGTTTACCTTTCAGCGCGTCTGCCGGGCTCCTCTGTCACTGCCCTCCTGTTTGTCTCTGTGTTAGTTTTTTCATAGTTTCATAGTTTTTTTTGTTTTGCTTTGATATCTTTTACTTTTTTGTGCGCTTGACAGTCTTCTCTTTCCCTCGGTCAGTTGTCCGTCCATCTGTTTGCCCTCCACTTCTCCTTATGTTCCCAGGTTGTTCTTTGTGCTTTCCTCTACTTTTTTTATGGTGTTTTTTTTTTTAATCGTCTTTGTTTTAAAGCTCACTTGTTGGTGTCTAAACCTTTGACACACATGACAGTACCTTGCTCAGTTGATTTCAGTGCACTGTAAAAATAACTTCATTGGTCGATTGATCGTTTATGAGAAAAATTACACATACAGTCAAGTGAAAAAGAATGTTTTCATAGGGCTCTATGCAGTCCTGTGAGAAACTAAATATGGCTCGTGATTCAATAGTTTGTAAAACCACCTTAAGCAGCAGGAACTTGGTTGTTTTCTGGATGATTTTATCTGTCTCACAGATCGTTGTGGAGGCATTTTGGCCCACTCTTCTTTGCAGCATTGTTTGTTTATGCACAACTTTCTTAAAGTCCCACCGCAACGTTTCAGTCAGGTTGAGATCTAGACTTTGACTCGCTCATTGCACCTTTATTCTGTTGTAGATTTACTGCTGTGTTTGGGATCATTGCCTTGTTGCATGACCCAGTTTTGACCAACATTTGGACAGATGGCCTCACGTCTGACTCCAGAATACTTTGATAGAAAGAGTAGTTCATGGTCAACTCAATGACCGAACTGTGCCCAGGTCCTGTGGTTGGAAAACAAGCCCAAATCATCACCCCTCTACCACTGTGCTTAACAAGTGTTTGTGCTGTGTGTCGTGGCCAAAAGAAGATTGTGGCATTGCATTAACCTGAATGCTCCAGACCAGCAAACTGCCAAAACAGTTACAGAGGTGCCAATGATTAGTTACTAATGTGCATTTGATTAACGGCACCTAGCTGTTACTTACCCTCTTAATTTGTATGGAAGCTCTGATGATGTACTTAGTTTTGCACAGGACTGCACAGAGTCCTATGAAAACGTTTTTTTTCACATGACTGTATTTATCAGCAAAATAAACTTGTAGCCCAAACTTAGCTTAAATTGAGCCCACCTAATTTACACGGGGTGCAGCGAATGACAAGTAATTAATCAAGCACTTCACCTATATTTTGCAGAGGTGTGATAGTAGTTTGACTACATTAATGTTTGCATGGGGATTCAAGTGGTCCAATTACTGTTATACTATTTTTTTTTACAGCTAAGTACATAAAACTACAAATGATTGGCGGCTGTAAAAGGAAGGAAGTGAGTGTTGATTTTGTCATTCTCTGCTGCAAGTGAGCAACATTTGACAATTCCCACCCTATTTTATTTCATCTTGACTGCTGTGAAGGAACATCCAGGCAATGCATTACTCAGGCGGCACACACTTGGCATTTTTTTTAGTGCTCGTGCAAAAGGACTGTGGTTGTGCCGTGCTCACATAGCAACGTCATCATGGATAAATCTCACAAATCTGAGCCTGAGGAATACATCACTATGACCAAGCATTTTATAGAAAGCTGGAGCTGACATTCTTGCCCTTTCACATAAAAAGTGGGTTGTTTTATTTTTTGGGGTTATGTATGACCTGTTAACAAGTGGACATTCTTTTGCAATAAAATCAACTGAGTGGTATTTTTTCAGCTGGCGTGTGACCTTTTTGTAATACATTTGTTTCATTTTGCATGTACATTGTTTAAGTTTGAGTGAATGTGTACTTTTCAAAACTACCAACACTGCTAATTAGTTTTTATGTGACTCTAATGGAATGACCAGTACTTAAATTTCCAACTAAGAGTTGCAGACCATCAGGACCAAACCATATTATATAACAACTTGTTAACATTTATACCTGAAGGCTAAATGGCATGCTGGAAATCAAGAATCACCTTTCATTAATGACTTCCTAACATGTGTAACTGCGGTCTTGGTGAAGTCTTTAATAAAGGGTCATGATTTTCTCAGTTCATAACGGGAAGTCAGATCTGTTGTTATAAATGTTAATAAGTCATTAATAAAAGGTTACGGTGTCTGTTACGATTATTAATTTACCACTTCATAGGAGATTTAGGTCTTGTCAGATCTATTGCCGTTAATGTAATAAGTCTAAAGACTTATTACATTAAAGCAATTCTTAAAGACTGATCACAGCATGTGGATATTACTGCAAATGGTCAAATTAACCGCAGATTGTAAACTCCCAAAGCTATGCCTTATTAGAAAGTGGTGCCTTCAAATGTCTAACAGAGAGATTCCCAATCATCATACCAAAGGTGTGACTGCAGCCTTGTAACCTTCCTTTAAGGGTCCGAGAGGAAGAAGATTGTAAGATAGTTATAGATGTGAATAGAGCAGGATGAGGTCCCAGTGTGCAGAGAGATTTTCTTCCAAAACAGAGGGCAGGCCAGAAAGTTCAGTTAATCATAAAGTTATAAGTATTGATCACAAAAGGGTTTCAGTCTCACGCAGATGTATTATGATCATTTGATGCTGTGTTACCTAGTAGAAACCATGGTTCACGGTCATCTTGATGCTACCATATGTGTGTGTTTTCTCCAGGTATTCTACGAACAGCTGTACCCGATATGGACAGGGAGACCCAGGACCAGTACCTGGTGGTGCTTCAGGCTAAAGACATGGGGGGGCATCTAGGAGGATTATCTGGGACCACCACTGTAACCGTTAGGCTTACTGATGTTAATGACAACCCACCACGCTTCACACAGAGTGAGTAACTCGGCAGCTCATACCGCTACCAAAAAAAAATTATAGATAGATAGATAGATAGATAGATAGATAGATAGATAGATAGATATTATTGCTCAAAAATTAAAGGGAACATAAAAATAAGACATCCCAGATCTGAATGAATGAAATATTCTTATTAAATACTTTGTTCTTTACATAGTTGAATGTGCTGACATCAAAATCACACAAAAATTATCAATGGAAATCAAATTTAGTAACCCATGGAGGTCTGGATTTGGAGTCACACTCAAAATTAAAGTGGAAAAAACACACTACAGGCTGATCCAACTTTGATGTAATGTCCTTAAAACAAGTCAAAATGAGGCTCAGTAGTGTGTGTGGCCTCCACGTGCCTG
>VVHJ01054401.1:9399-22716 GCA_015107715.1 Tylochromis polylepis
AGTTGGGGCCCCCCCCCCCCCCCCCTTTTCTCCAACTGGTTGGCAAGTGGTTGCTAGAGGTTTCTGGCTGTCTTTAGGTGGAATTGGTTGCAAAGACTGTGCTGCGACCTCCTTGTAATTGGATTGGTCACTAGCGCATTGTAGAGCCCAACCAGTTTTTAAAATTGATGCTGATATTTGGTGATTTAAAAATGTGTTTTTGATTGACATTTTGATATTCTGATATGTAATTGACGACGCTGATGACTGACCCCGTCGTTAATAATGGACACTAACTGTTGTTTAATGTTGCGCTTTATACATTTTTCTCCAGAAACAGCCAGTGTGAAGTAAATCAGACACACACAGTTTCCTTAATTTATTAGTGTGATTACAATTAATCGATAATGGAAAGGATCATGGGCTGGAGCCCCGAGGGATGTTAAATTAATAGCTTCTGTTTCCGTGCAGCTCTTCTGAAGCATTTCTGCGTGTTGTAAGAAACCGTGTGAGCCTGCAGAGTGCTGTTTCATCACGGCAGCCGCGTGCACACACACACACACACACATACACACAAGTGCACGCATGGTAGTTTCTGCATTTCGACGACGACTGCAGACGTGCTCTGCTCTTTGTGTGTGAACGATGTTTGTCTTCAGGGCACCAATCCAAGTGAAGCATCCACTCAGCTTCACCTCTCACGCTTTTATTTGCGTCTTTTGTTGTCGTGGTGGCCTAGAAAAAGCAATTACAGGCGCTTCTCCGCATGCCAAAAGGCTGAGAGGTGTAACACCGGGGTCAAAGGTCGGGTGCTATTGGGCAAAGCGGCAGCAGAACGTTCCTGTCAGGCTGATAGTGATGTGTAAAGATGCCGAGGGGGGAATACCAGGGCCAGGTACGAGCTTGTTAAGTGGCAAGCCAGAAGAAGAGGCGCTGACTGCAGTGACTCAGTACATTTCTGTGTGTGAGGGTTTATTATTCACAATCTGCCTACAGAGTGACACAACACACACACACACACACATTTCTCCATGCAGCCCTTGTGACACCTCATACAGGAAGTGGGGACACACACACACATGTAAGCTCTTCCTGAATCATGCAGCCGCAGTGACACCGCCCTCTGCTCTTTATCAAGATTCAGAAACTTGTAGGGAGGAAGAACTGGAAAAAAACACACTCTCACACACTCTCACACACACTCTGGCACAGAAGCCGTTTTTGTTTCAGACTTGTAGCTCAGGTTCAGGAGACAAAGGCTTCCTTTGGAGCAGCCGGTTTGAATCAGTTGTCTTTATTTGTTAAGCAACAGAAAATAAATCAGGCAAATAAAAACTACTACAAGAGCTGTCACACACTAACCTGCTGTGACCTCCACCAGAAATAACGCTCTGTCACGGCTGTAGTGACTGTCTGCCACCTTAACTCGCTAGTGCTGTCAGCGCTGGCGTCACTAAACGCCTCGTCGGCAGGTTGTTTCTGATCGGCAGTCTTCACCTGATGTCCCAGCCCAGCTCAGATGCAGATAAACTCGAGATGATTCAGTATCTGGCTCAACCAACTTTATCAGCAATAAGGAGTAAAGGTGGCGTAAAGGTTTTCTGTGTGACTTTAGCAGTCTCTCATGTTGTTGGGGAGGTATTTTGCTCCTCTGTTCTTTACAGCATTGCTTCAGTTTATTGAGATTTGCTGATATTTTCTATGCACAGCTCACTTCTTCCTCTTTTCCACTACCACCTCAGCACAACTCGACTCGACTCTGCTGTACTCGGTTTCCGTCGTTTTCTATTACAATTAAGTGCAACCTCAATGTGGGTGGGGTCGTTACAGCAATGCAGCCCGGAGGTATGCAACACAAACGCAACACAACAATGGAGGACGTCACCAGCTGCTCGATGCTAAACGTCGGCACCTCGTCGTCGGACCACAGTGTTGGTTTGTGTGCGTTTCTCTCGTTGCCGGGTGTCCAAAACAGCAGGCTTGATTCTTGCGACTCATCCGGTGATGTCACTGGCCAATCAGTGGGATGCAGTTCACTGGCGTCGCGTTTTCGGCTCGACTCAGCTCGCTTGGAACCCAAGCTGAGTAGGTTCTGTTTCAGCCAAGCTTTATCTGTCGGACAGATGATGATGACTGTAAGGTGCCCAGGTCCTGTGGCTTCAGAACAAGCCAAAATCTTCACACCTCCACCACCGTGCTGACAGTTGGTATGAGGTGTTTGCGCTGATATGTTGTGTTTTAGTCTCACCTGCTAAAGATTTGTGTGGTTTGTTCAGATAGAGCTTTGCAAACCAAACCCAGGTCATGCTGCCTGAGATTTTTCTCCAGCAAGTCTTTCCGAGTCAAAGTTGTTCAGCGTTTTTCTAATTCTGCTGTCGTGAATGTTTAACCTTTAGCTGAGACCCGTAGAGTCTGTAATGTAGCTCTTTGTTTGTTGCTGTTTTGGTGAGGTTTATAGAGGTGTTCACACGATGGTGATTATTTAATTAAATGTATCTGATTAGCAGCACCTGTCTGATGCCAAACCTCTTAAATCCTATAGAAGCACCGAGAGTGTACTTACATTTTCACGGGACTGTAGAGAGTCCTGTGAAAAAAGTTTTTTTTTCAGTAACATGTGCAGGTTTCTGTGTCTTAAATGCCATCAGCCTGACTTATTTGGGTTATTAACGACCATTTAAACACACGGCCTCTCCTCAGACTCTGGGATAAGTCTTAACAGTTTCTTCTTTTTGTGCCAGAGCAGTTATGTGATAAAGCCAGTGTCTCTCCAGAAACAAAATCCTGGTTATTCTTGGATGTCTGCAGGCTCTGGTGCTCCCTGTGATGGGACATCGACATCGGCACTGATATCCAGTTTCACTTTAATTCGATCATCTCCTGAAGATTCAGTTACATCAGATAAATACCAGTATTAGAAATACTCGCTTCTTCCATCTGTTAAGTGCAAGATTTGAGGTGGAATTAATTTCATTCTGGCGGCACTGAGGGCAGTTTTGATGTTTTGCAGGGACACTGACCTCCACTTTTAACCATAAGGAAACAAACGGGTGCAAAAGTAAATCGAGAAAATATTTGTTTTAATAGAAAATGACATTTTTGTGTTTGTTTAATGCCTGATTTTCTCAGTTTTACACATTCTGTATCCCAAACTATTTGTCAGAAGTATCTGCGGTCTAGCACAAATACACGTGAATAAATCAAAAGAAAACAGCAGCAAAGCTGTAACAAAAATAAAACTCGTAAAAAAAAACTGCTAACAGTGACATCTGGTAATAACTGACACATCGTTTTTGCAGATTCTTTTCAGAAGTGAAATCAGTCCATTTCGTTCTGGTGAATTTGGGTTGTGGTACAAATGAGAGGATCATCCAAATGGACCTCCCTGATTTGTCCTACCCTCCTCCACCTGCCTCACAGGCCTGGGTGTTGTTAGAAAGTGAGATCACAATGCAGTGCATGCACCATCAGAAAGATTTGGCTAGATTTGGTTTTGTCGTTTGTGGAGCTTTACAGTAAACTTCATCTGACCACAGGTTACAAGTGATAACATCAGCGTAACCATTTGAATAAACACCTTCTCTTTCCCTGCTTTTGCTTTACTGAGAGCAGAAGTCAAGCTGCACGGACTCCACAAGTTTTGACAAGGCTCCAAAGAGCAGGCTGGCACGCCAGGAATGTTTGGCTTTCTCTGCCTTGAAGTGCCTCCGTAAAGGTTTCAGCGGGGTGGAGGTCAGGTGACGGTGGAGGAAATTCCACGACAATCTTTTCGGTTTGCAGAGCTGTGAGGTGTAAGGGTTCAGTATGGGTGTAGTACGAGAGTTCCACAAAGATGACGGAGGATGATGAAAAGCACGGTGGGTGTTTCTGGAGAAAAGCACGTTCTCCAGAAACACCCACTGTGCTTTTCTTCGGGGTGGAGTTGATTCCAGGCAGATAAAATCCCGTCTTCGGGTGCATTCACACCCTTGTACGGTTGCTTTGCACCATCCCCCGAGTAGGTTTCAGTTAATCTCAGCTCCTCTTCCCTCACATGTTTGAAAGTCACTCTTTCAGAACAGCACAAGGTTCACAGTTTAAAGACTTTTGTTGTTTGGGTCGGTTTTTGGAAGCAACGACACACTGTCCTCTCGTGCCCCTCATAGATTTCTCAGTTGCTCAGCAGTAATTTTAAGGGCAGCAGCTGTTGTTGAGGAAGTGCTGCAGTTTCATGCTTGGGCACGATTAGTGGTCACACTGCATTTTTACTGTTCCCACCTCTTTGAGGGGACAAGGGCACAATATGCCACACTGGTGCAGGGTTGGAAACCTGCACTGCCAACAGAGACAGCTGTAATGTTAAAGGGAAACTACCCTGTAGTGGGCTATTTATGGCTACTTAGTACTACAGCTTTGCATTGCCATCACAATAACGCTGTGTTTTTTGATTTAGTGGCAATAAAATAAACTTTTAAAAAATTATTTGCGTTGCAGCCATGGCCAGAAGTTTTGGCAGTCGTGCAGATTTAGTGTTTCGTGCATTTTGTTTTTTCAGTTTTTCCCCCTCAGCCGTAAAAGACTGATGGGGCATTGTCAACATCCGGGCGGGTGGGTGGATGGTGTGGATACATAAGTCGATAAGAACGAGACGATGTAGGATTTTCAAATAGCATCTGCTAAAAATCTCAGAATTTGAATCCTGGTGAACTTGACGTTAAGGTCAGAGGTCAAGTTTACTTAAAATCTTGTGAGTGCAATAATTCAGGAAGGAAGTCTCCCAGGATTTTCACATTCATCCCATAGGTGCATCTCCTAGAAGGCTTAGGCAGCCGTCAGTGTTTTTATTTATGATTGGCCAGTTCTGGGCCAATTGTGATTGATGGGGATCCATTCCTGTGTCACCAGAGCGCCAAGCTGATAAAAGTTTGTGGGCTTCTGCTTTTTAAGGATTGACCACAATAAAGTGGCCACATGATGGGTCACCGTGTCACAAGGCTGAAGTGATAACTTAAGAAAGGAAAACTAATGTTTTCCATCCAGATCCTAAACTGGGAATGTTAAACTCCATGCCATAAAACTTTATTTATAAAGCACTTTTTAAAACAACAACAAACTCATTTGAGCTCATGGGTCACATGCGATGTAGTTTGATCTGAAGTGGGCCACGCCAGTGAAACTCCCCAGATCTTAAACCGATATGGCCAACGAAGCTGAATGATTGTGAAGAGGAGTAGGCCGGTTTGAGTCCTGCCTGTGTTTGTGTAAAATCAAATTATAAGCAGCTATGTTTGATCCAGCAGCGTCCTGTTTGAAGCTTGAAGCACAGTCGTGTTTCTAACAGGTTTACAATGACTGCAAATTGTTTTTTGCAGAAAGTGCCACAGATAATTGGAGTAGCATCTGAACGCTGCTTCATACACCTCAAGGAAAGCCGACAAAGCGTTAACCCGATCAGTGCCACCGAATCAAATCTTTGAAATATTTCTGTGCATATTTCCCATGTTTGAAATATTTCTAAATTCTCAGAGTATCTGATTAGTTTCTGTAGACTCAGGCTTTAGGAAATTACTGCAGTTAATCAAACCAGAAACCTGGTGCAAGTTTAAGACTTAAAAAAACCCTTTTTTCATTCAGCTTTCTTAAACGCATCAGCGATCGAATGTTCTGTAAGGCAAAGTTAACATTTAAAGACTGAAAATCAGGTGCAAACGTTGGTCACATTAGAAAGCTTTTCAGACAGCCACGCCACATATGAAAGCTGATTGTACGAGCTGTCTCGGTTCGAAGTGGTGGTTATTCTTTTTAGCCTAAAATTCCTGTTTCGGACAATCTGCTGTGGCTTAGCAGTAACACAGAGGCAATTTCACAGGAAAATCTGATTTGACTAATGGTTATAAATCATTCGTCCTCCCATCTCTTACGCACTAGCTGTGATAAGAAGGCCGTTGAGGGCAGGAGCATGGCGAAGAGTTCAAAGTCCACATGGTTTCTGGGTGTTGTTTGAATATAGTCTCACAAAAAAAAGCAAACCTCTCCCTCAACAGAAAACCACAGACGAGCTCCGCCTCAGCAGCATCACTTCCCTCGACCTAGGATGCCCTGTGTTGGTTGGCAGACCTGCTAGCTCTGCATATTTTTTACATAATGATATCCGATTACCTTGCCAGTAGCCTGACGCTAACTTTAATGCTTATTAATACCAGGTGTGGCTGCAGAGTTCTTTGCTCAGATGTCATCATCCTGATACCTAATCGATCTATAGATTGATAAAAGGAGACGATGGAGTCTAAAAGCTTTTGAGTGCACTTGATTTCGACTTCCTTTTCCTTTTTTTTACATTCTAAAAACAGGAACTGAGCTCTTGTAGTGATCCTTCGACTGCGAAATGCCGCTCTTTATTAACCGTAGCTTCCAGGAAATTTCCTAGAAGTGAAACTTCCACAGGGGTCAAAGCTCATCTTTATCACTTACCCTCAGGAAAACATCCCAAAAGAACTTCTGATACCATCAGGAACTCCCACTATCTGGATTTCCTGCTTCACGAGATAGTTGGGGGCGAATGAGATGCTGTGGAGCAGCACATTTAACAGCTTTCATCGTGTTTTTGTGTTGAGCCCTTCCAAAATACTTTAGATTATGATGGGAGTTTTTTTGTTTTTTTTTAGATACAGCTATATTTGCGCTGCTGGTGTCATACAGGGCATCGCTTTAGGTCGTCCAAAATGGGCAGGACTCCGGGGAGCTGTTACTTAATAGCATTTTGTTCTCGAAATGTTCTTCAAATTCTTGATTGTAGGGGTTGAGGCATTTGACATAGTTTTGTTTTGGTCTTTTTTTTTTTTAGATACTTTACAGGTTTAGATTGTAGTAAAATACCTTTCTTTGCGAAGTCGCGGGACGAGCAGCCACTTTCCAGCAGCCGTCATTTTTATTTTACACATGAAACCAGCAAGCAGTCACTTTCCACAGACTAATCGGGGTTTTTCCTGGCTCTGAATGGACTTTTGTAGGTGTGATAACACATCTAAGTGTGATTAGCCGTTTGATTATAAGTTGCCAAAAAAAAAAAAAACTTGATAAAAAACAGATTATTACAGCACTGCTGATTTTCCTGTCGGGGGAAGTCCACAGTGTCTTTGGGAGATTCCAACATGTTTTTATATGTAGGAAAATCCCTGTATAAGTTTCCGTGTTGATTTAAAAATGCTCCAAAAGCCTCCGTTACACCAACTGTGACATGCTGGACTCGCTCAAGTCTTTTCCTAAGAAAAGACACTGCTAGAAAACGATTAGAGAAGTCAAAGCATGAATTGAAGCGATCGTGTAGTTTTCTTCAGAACGTCTCGTCTTTCTGAGCTCTTGCAGCATCTCTGTCTCTGTAATCTGGGAATCTTTGAGCTCCTCCACTGAGAAATAATGGCTGCTTCTCCAACTCGGCTGTGTTGGCTTCGTTCAGCCAAAATACAAAATTTAAGAAGTGGACAACAAGCCAATATGAGTTTTGGCCCGCGCTGCACTTTGCGAGGGCGACAACGGCGAGCACAAACTCCCTGTAAAGTTTTAATAGTTGCTGTTGACGGTGGTTCTGTCATAAATCAGGCAGGCGTATTATTTCAACTTGCACAAAGATCTTACATAACACCAGTGTAACGTGATTATAATTTGGTAAGTTACAAACTTCTAACAATGTGACAGCTTTGCTGTATAGTTACAAAATAACCACATGGAGACTTTTGGGCAATTTGCATGGATACTTTGATACAATGTATCTTAAATATGTCAATATGATAGTGCACTGAAGTTAGGGAAGTATTATTATATTATATCATCAAAGAACATTTTTACATTGTAAAAGTGACACTTTCCCAACATTATTTTGTACCATTGCTGCTGTCTTGGGCTTTTATATTAGTATTACGTAATTTGAAGCGTTAAGCAGTCATAAGAGACCAGTAAAGGACTCTACCACTAACCAAATTTTCTTTGTATGGATGGGATCTTTGCGGTTCTAAAATCTGCAGCAACCTGTCGAGGCATTGATTCTTTTCTGTAATGTTAGCACTGAGTTCTGCAGTGGGCTCAGTGGTTAGCGCTGCTTTCTCAAGGCAAGGACTGAAACATTGGCAGGACTCCTCTGTTTGTGTCTCGAGTTTACATGTTCCCACCATGCTTGCATTGAATTTCCACAGAAAAACATGCTTCCCACCCCGGCCCAGGATACTCTTGCAAAATCAATTCTTAATCTCAAGAGTTTCACTTCCTGGATAAATGAAGATTAAAAAAAAACAAGTCAAATACTTTGCACCCTCTTTCCACAATTTGTATCATGACTCATGTTTTTTTCTGAGTCATAACTCAGTCAAATCTAACCACGCAGGAGCAGTTCATATTTATAGATTCATTGTGCCATTTCATTTCTGAAGTCCTTTGCAAATGAAGGTTGCGAATCTTTGAAGAAAATAGGATTCTCATAAATCCAAAACCCGCCTGAGAGTCATCACATTTCTGAGGCGTTTCATACATTTGTAGGTTTGCTGTAAATCCACGAATGCACTTCAAGCAGGAATTGCCGGACTATACAATTATGTAAGTTACCTATACTTTTAAAAAAAAGTGCAGACTTGTTGCCTTGAAATAAATTAGCATCAACTTAAGAGGGACAGATTATACTACTCTGAGTATGCAGTGTATTTAGGAAAAAGTCACATGAAATTCAGGAAAAAAGCATAAGAAAGTAACAGTTAAATACACTTCATACAAGTTTAGTTTAACAACTTTTACATTAATTAAGCTCAGAAAATGTCACTATGAGAAGAAGAAAGGGAAAGAAAAAAGCAGAGCACAAATTTCAGATGAGATGAGGAAAGGATCACGTTATGAGGACGGTTGTCCGTGCTGTTATTTCATCAGAGCCAGATATCTGAATCATGGTTGGCTTGACAGCTCTAAGCTACTTCAGTCACACTTCAGTCACACAGGAGTTAAAGCGGGATGGCAAACTGCTGGCGACTTGGAAAAATGGCATTGATGCATTTTTTTCATTCAGCGACTGTTTGCAAGTAGCTGCAGTGATGACACACCAGCATCCTCAACCTCCGGGACAGCGCTTTCAGTGCACAGGATGCCCGGTCAGAGGCAACCAACCGTGATCTGACTTGGACTGATCACACATTGCCAAAGTTGAGACAAATGCAGGTGATAGTCCCCACAAAAACTAAAAACCCACTCCCACTTTTTATTCATGGTTTACAAGACTGAGCCATTCCACCGCTTCCTCTGCAGCCACCTTGTTTTCTCTTAATCCTGATTCCTCTTTCTCTTCGTAATCCATAACTCTCCCTCTGTCCGCTGTCGCTCGCTCTCTCCTCGCCCTCCCCACCACCCTCCTCTTCACCTTTCATCCTGCTGTGCAGATTACAGGACAGTCATTGCTCCCCGAGTTGCTCTCACCAGCAGAGTAAATAAGCATAATCGCTTTTATTGTTATTATGGGTTTTTTTTTTTTTTGGTCACGCAGTAGTATCAGTGCTATCAGTGTCTGAATCACAGCTGTTGTTCGAGCAGGGAAGCAGACAGGCTGTTAATCTGCGTTACGTAATGCTAATTCAGATCTGTTGTTTTTGTTTTTCCTTTCGGCCGAGCAGATGAGGTATGGAAGCCGCCCGAGTCTGGTGGCCCTGCTGATAAATCTTACGTTCAGACCGTCTGCGGAACTTCTTTTTCTTCTTTTTTGGCCCTGTATCTGATCCCAACTTCATAGCGAGTGAGCGGGAGGGAGGTGACAATGATGAGAGCTTTTCAGAATAAAAGACGCCTACTCAGTGAGCGGCTTGTTTCACCTCTGAATGGAAAGAAATGAACGTAGGAAGCAAAAGTCCTTGATGTAAAAGAATTATTAATGTCTTTATGCACCTGATTTATCTTATATCTGATTTAAAGGGGGTGTGTTCTGCTTTTCCTCTGTTTTAAGGGTGACTTTAGGCCCAGGAAAACAGAATCATGCAAAGCTACTCCAGTAGTATCTGAGAACGGGAATATGATCCCAGAAATGATCAGAATAGGCCCAGATTTTATACATTAAAACCACGTGCCTCATGTTGGCTGTCACTCTGCTTCGTGCTGCCAAAGCAGCTCTGACCAGGATCCTTTGGGTCCTTTGAGTTGCCGGGTCAGGACCTTGTGGATCAGGTTTGATTGGATTGGGATTTGGGGAGTTTGGAGGCTGGGTCAACGCCTTGGGCTCTTTGTTGTTCCTCGAGGAGCTCCTGACAGTCTTTGGGTTGTGGTGATGCCCATTATGCTGCGGTTGAGTTGTGTGCTTGGATAATGTTTCGATGGTTGGCTCGCAACATCCATCCATAATGTCAGGAACCAGTGTTTCCCAGCAGAACCTTACAGCTCTGATGAGTTTATCAATATCATTTTGATATCATCATTTTGCGCATGTTTATAAATCATATGCACAGTATTTCTGTTAGAAGAAAATAAATAAAATAGTAAAATGCAAAAATAAAAATGTTTACAGTTAAAAGTAACTGAAAATATCTAAATAAAAAAATATAAATAAATGAAAATGAATGTAGTAATAAATAATAAAAAAGTATAAAATTTGAAAATAAAACAAAAGATAAAAGGAAAAAGGAAAGGCAGAAAATAAATAGCTAAATAAATAAAACTGGAATAGCAATTAAAAATAATGACAAAAAATAAAATTTATAAAGTAAATTATTTTTTAAAAATTAAAAATAAAACATAAAAGAATCAGTAAAAAAAAGCTTATTCTAAAAGAAACGCAGAAATAGAATACATATTTAATAAATAAAATGTTAAATCATTAGAAACAAAGAAAAAAACAAATTAAACATAAAACTGAAATAAATAAATAAGCAAAAATTGAAAAAATTCAAATAAAATTTACAACACAAAATAAAATTGTAAGAAAAAAATTGACAACATTGGAAAATCAGTGAAAACAATCAGTGAATCTCAGTTTCCTGTTTACATCCACCTGAAGTCCCCGGGGTGCGTGGCTCATTAAACTGGACCTTGAATGTATTTTGTAAAGATAAATGTGCCTCAGTATTTCCTGTCTCAAAGGATGTCGAGCTGTTGCCAGTTTTTCAGGTGAGCATGTCTGAGCCTGAAGAGGTGATGTCGCCTGCCAGGATCACACAGAGAGCAGCTGCTAATTAGCATGACACTGCTGAGCCCCTGTGAGTGTGTGTGTGTGTTAACGCATGACCTTTGTGTGTGTTTGATTACAGGATGTACATCATGATCCCGAGGACTCGGTGGGCGAGGACGATTCGATGTCGGTCTGCACGGTGAGTCCACCTCCTGTCCTGTGTTTTCTGCTCACATCAGAGAGGAGAGGAGGCTGCAGACTGTGTTTGGAGGTTTCTGTTAGTCTTTCCTGGCGTTTCGTTGGCTTCACTGTAAACACAGTGAGCTCGCTGTTTGCACTCAAAACGCTCTGAAGGCACTCGTGCGTGCAGTCATGAGTTTGACCTCGTATTGACGCTTAAACAGCTCTTCTGGTCACTTTTACATCGATTTGTGTGCAACCTCGTGTGCAAAAGTTTCAGTTACATTCATACAAAACAGAGTTTCTGATTTACCCTCTGTTTGAGAAAACGGACGCCTACTCCTGCAGGATAATTGCTGGTATGAAAGTGAAGCAGAATGTAGCTCACTATTAAAATCATGAGTCATCTCAAAGCGAAAAAAAAAAAAAAATCCTCCCTCACATCCTCGGCACTGATTGTTATCATCATTTATTTGTGATGTTCTTCACATTTCGAGAGTTGTTTTGGAATTAGATGATATTTTCTCTTCAGGCGATTCCACCTTCTTCTTCCTGTGGCGCACTTTTATACTCTACTCACACATGCTGACTTTCATTTGACCCTGTTTTGGAGAAAATCATTGTAAATACAGGGTATTTTGAAATGCATGTGGTCATGCATGGATTACTAAACAGGCCTAGTGGGAGCTGAGGGATCCGAGCTCAGTTCTAAGATACAAAACGACCACAAAGAAGTACAAATGAGTGTAGAAGAGACACGAAACATACCAATAGAGATGCAAAATTACCACAGTGATACCACACGTGGTATCACAGAAGTGTGCAACATTGAGACATGAATTAGAACACTGATGGGTGTGAAATGATTGCAAATGAATGCACAGTGTTGGAAAGGAATCAAAGAAATGTGCAAAATGTGCAAAAGACACATTAGAAACAACCTGAAATAGGTACAAAATGAGGAAAAAACAGCGCCAAATAATAAAAAAGTGAAACAAAATAATCAAAAAGACACAAAAATGACCTCAAGTGTGAACACTGATGGAAAACCACCAGAAAAATCCATAAAATACCCACAGGAAGATGGAAAATAACCACAAATAGGTGTAAAATATTTGCAAAATACACGTAAAATAGCAGAAAATTATACAAAACATTTGTCAAAGAGAGGCACAAAATGAGTGTGCAAACAAACAAACAAAAAAGACATAAAATAATCAGAAGGAGACACCAAAGATCACAAAAAGACTTTGAACTACCTGAAGCATGCAAAGTATCACAGTGACACACAATATTCAAAAAGACATCAAGAGGCAAAAATACCCCTAGCTGCCAAATAATAGAAAACAATGCAAAAAAACCCCAAACCCACATCAAATTATCAAAGAGAATCACAACATCGCTAAATTCGTGCAAAATAATGAAGAACCATCGCAAAGAAAGTGTCTGTGTCCTGTTTTTCAGTGACTGCAGTCTCGTGTGACTCCTCGAGCCTCTGAATGGCTTTTTGTACCTTTAAATGTTGGTGAACCTTCACTTCATGCACACAGAAGCAAATCAGCAGGTATGGGTCTGCTGTGATGGGCAAAAAAAAAAAAAAAAAGAGCGTGGCCCTGTAAACAAAAATAAGCACAGGTCCAGAAACATCATTTAATGTATTAACTGTTGTGGTTGTTTTATGAAATGGGGGCTGGTTCTCATAAGCTACAAAAGCAGAACTGGCTCCTCGGTGTGTCAGTGGAAAAGAGGTATTAGGACCCGTGTGGTCCCGCAAAGACCTCATGGACCTCTGCCTGCGAGTGTGTTTGAGCAGCAGCAGGGAGGGCAGCTGCACGTATTGATTTTTTAAATGCAGAGGAGATGGCTTATGGATCGACTGTCTGGGAAGAGCTGAGCGCTCATTACCTCACTCCACAGAGACGGCAGCACTCACACAAAGACACAAAGACACACACGAGCTCTGCAGCAAGAAGCTGGATGTGAAAACATCACCGGCGTCACATTGTGTGAGTGTGTGTGTGTGTGTGAGTGTGAGGTTGAATATATTACAGAGC